>JBBBDQ010000485.1:2690000-2940000 GCA_037127315.1 Ascarosepion bandense | reverse complement strand
TCACACACAAACAGACACACGCACACACACACACACACACACACACACACATATATATATATATATGTTTGTGCGTGTGTGTATATATGTGTATGTGTGTGTGTAAAATTTCAAATCGTGTTTATCAGTAAAGAGACGATATGAATATAAACCAAAAGAAAAATTATCTTTGGTTTCACACACACACACACACACACACACACACACACACACACACACACATATATATATATATATATGTATATGAATAAGGTATATTCAGGCAGCATGCATTAATCAAAAGAAGCTCGATTAAAAAGTTCTGACAAGGTCTGTTTGTTTAATTTATCATTGTACATTTTCCAATTTTCGGATATGGTGTCAAGTATCAGGTTCAAAGTTGTGAATAAACTGTCCGAAGTTAATATCTTATAATTATTCTTCAAGTACTTAGTGAAAAAATAAAGGCCGATGTTAATTATTGATAAATGCCTGCAAAGAATTGTTCTATATTATAACTTCATACCGAGTTTATGCAAAAAAAGTTCAACCTATCAAATAACACGGCTTCTCTCGTTTTTATTCATAGCTTTTGCATCTTTCATTGTGTTCTTCGATCGAGAAATGTCACGGGATATATACACCCATAGGGAATTTTTTCTTCCTTTCTTAAATACTAAAAAAATGTCGGATAAACTTTTACATATCAATAAAGCTTGAGCTGAAATCATTTCGTTCTTTGTCTTTGCCCCTATATAAAAACTGGCTGTTGTTGCTGAAAAGTTCCAAGCACAACCAGCTTTACGAAATATGACCAAACATAATTCCTTTTTCAGTCTTTCCTTGGTTGGGCAGCGAACTTTTCGACCTGTATATGGCTTCAGCTAATTCAGCATACCCCGTGATTAATTATTTTTTTCGATTTTCTCCGATTTTATTTTTATCTGGTTTTCATTTCAATCAACCCGCCTACAATTGATTTGTTTGTTTGTTTGTTTGTAGGATTAACGACCTATCAATCCTTATGGGATCATTTAAGGTCATAACCAATGATTTTGGGTAAAGTTATTTACTTTTACAAAATTTTCCTTTTCGAGTATCAAGATTCATTGGGATTTGTTTTTAAGGGCCAGGTCCCCAAGTCCTACCCTTGTTATTTAACCCATAACTGGAGGGAAGGGACGGATTAATACCTTTCTTAAGGGTACCAGTGCTTAAGTGAATGCACGGTATTCAACTGGAATTCGAACTCGGCTCACCGATTTCTCTTTCCGAGCCGATATCCATTGTACCACAACGCACATCCGTCACTATACGCTTACAGGACCTTGTATTCCCAAGTGGTCCCCATCTAAGTACTGACCAGGCTCAACGTTGCTTAACTTCGGTGATCGAGTGAGAGCTAGTGTATTCAACGTGATAGTCCGTAAGCTCCTACGATTGATAACACATTTTATCATAATTTGATGAAGCATTATCAACCATTATTACTGTTTACTACTATTTATTTCGCATTAATAGTATATGTTTTGCATCACAACAACACAAGCCATCATATTTTGTTTCAAAACTAAAACATTAAATTAAAAGAACCTTACGTCCTTCTTTTAAATTATACCGACAGGCAAAGACTTTTGTATGGATGCCATGCATAGCGCCAAAATAATTTATAAACTGTTAACTGTACACAACCGCCATTTCAGATGAATTGTTAAAGATGATCTTGTGTATATTGCCTGTAGATCTTAGCAAGGACCGTCCTTCTTTTAACCTTGTAGATTGGCGCTACAGGGTCACAAACCAAGAACTATAGCAAATAATAGAAACCATATCAATTAAATGCATTACAAAATAGTAAACACGAAAATAGTACATGTAAGTCAAAGCTAAAATAGTCAAGATGTTGACATTCTACACTACTTTAAACAAAAGTTTAGGAAAGAAACTCCCGTCAATACTGGAACAAACAATAATGGAAACTGTGTTTGAGAAACTTCCTCTTCTTCTTCTTCTTCTTCTTCTTCTTCTTCTTCTTCTCTGTGCCTTGTCCCTTCAGGACGTAGGCGATCATGGCCTTCAACTTTTCCCTATCGCTGGTGGCTCTGAGCACGCCTTCTCCTGTTACACCACCTAGTTAGGTCCTTCAAATATGTTATCCATTGCTTTCCCCTGTCTCTTTTTCCCTCTATCTGGCCTGTTAGTATCAGATTCTCCAAGCCCTCCTTCCTCATTGTGTGTCTCTTCCTGATGCTCAGTATTAATTTCCTTTTTGTTTCCATCATTTCCAAAACCTCATCATTGCTCACATGCTCGATCCGTGACATTCGCAACATCCTTCTGTAGAACCACATTTAAGTTGCTTCAAGTTTTTCCACACTGTTCTTGACCTATCTCTGGCTTGATTCTGCTTCTCGCTCTGTTCATCAGGATTCGGACGATCAGTTTTGTTATATGGCTCATTAAACTGATGGTTCTGTGTTGTTCGCACTCGTTTACTTCTGGCTTCTTAGGTAGTGCTATGAAGATAGACTTGCTGAGATCATCTGGTATAATTCCACTATTATAAATTTAATTTATTATTTCAGTAATTTTTTCTATATCAAATTCTTCAAGGGCTATAAGCAGCTCTATGACTATGCCGTCTGGTCCGGCTGCTTGGTTTCCATTCAGTTTAGCTACTACAGATTCCACTTCAGACTTTAATATTTCTGGTCCGTCTTCATATTTGCGTTTTATCGGTTGTTCTTTCTTGATTTTCTTGAAAAAGTATTTTAAGCAAAAATTTTAATGAATTTCATTCTTAATGTAGCATTTTCTGCTTAGCCAATAAATGCCTAATATTCTCAGGACCATTAGAATTATCAGATCATTTTAATTTCAGTTGCTTTTCAATCCCAAATCTGTCGCCTTCATTATAATGTAGCACTGAATTTCATCTGGATAAGATGGGTTGTGGTGTAATGGATGACAGCACGGAATGAGAAATCGGAGAGCCGAGTTCGAATTTCATTCAAGTATGTTGCATTCAATTACCTGCAATTACCCTTAGGAAAGGTATGAGGCAATTTTTTCACTAACATGCTATGGACAGGCTGGGCCCTCAGACCTTGATAACAGACAGTCTAGTAGACGGTGGACGCTGAATTCAAATTCAATTGGGTTCCGTTGGTTTAGCTTGAGCAAAATGCACCAGTGCTGTTATACTTATAGCAGATGTGGTGCCCCTGCGACCCTGAAAGGTTACGAATTTGTTAGTCTTGATTATTTACTCTACCTCAATTACTCTTGTTTTTATAGCAACTACACTACATAATTTATTAATGTCTACTTTGAAAATGCATTAGAAATCAATAAAAAATTGATAGTTGTTGGTAAGGAGTTGACGAAAACACTGATATTATAAGATTAATATTGTATAAATATTTCGGAAATGAAATATTAAAAAATAACTAAAAATTTATATTATCTGCATTTATTGTTCATGTAAAAATAAATTATATTTATTATTTTTTTTTTAATCATTTCACCCCGGGCAAGGCGTAAATGACACTGATGTGCGGGGGGCTACATAACTGAAAGAAAATTAATTAGAGGAGAGAGAAGAGGATTACAAACCAATTAGAAAGAAGCAATAGAAAGATGAAAATGCAGGTGTGATGACAGTTGCAAGGGGGGAGAGAAAGGGAAGGATATACGGGATGGGGGAAGGGCTAGAGTCACGTGGTTAGTAGATGAGTATTGACATTGCATTTAAATTTCTGGAAGTTGTAGCCGTCAGGAAAGCAAGAATATGGGAGCGAGTTCCACAGGCGTGAAGTGCGAGAGAACTTGTTAATTTTCGTGTCCTCCATTAAAACAAACCTTTGTGATCGAAACTTTTATAGCATCTTAAACATCTTCCTCTTGTCAGAATGTTTAATTCAGCATATTTAAAAGGATTTTAGTAGCATGAAGTATCTGAACAAGGGACATCCAGTTTTTGTTTAATGTTTAGAAAGTAATCGGTCATATTTTCATGATTAGACAAATAACATTCTGTATAGATCTGTCAACTAATAGAATGTTCTGTTTTTAGTAATAATATAATGTGAATTTCAATCGCACAACGATTAACTGTCGGTAAAAATTATAATATAAAAAACAAAAAATATAGTGAATTTGCTTGGGGAAGTGTCGGATTAATAATCTTCTTCTTTGTGCCCTGTCATTTCAGTACGTAGGTGATTATGGCTCTCCACTTCTCCCTATCCCTGGTGGCTCTTAGCGTGCTTTCTCCTGTTACACCACGCAACCCCCGTTCTGTCAGCTACCTGCTCAGGTTAAACATCTTATCCGCTGTCTTCCTTTGTATCTTTTTTCCCTCTATCTGGCCTGTCAGTATCAAGTTCAACAAGCACTCTTTTTTCATTGCATGTCCCAAGAACTTAAGTTGTCGCTTCCTGATGCTCACCATTAATTTTCTTTTCGTTGTCATTTGTTCCCACACCTCATCATTGCTCACATTTTTTTCTCAACAGTTTCTAAGAAAAAAAAAAAATCTGGAGAAGGGACATCATCTTTCTCTGCAGGACTAGGCAATTGTACTTATACTAAAAACATACTTAATACTTCTTGGGGTGTTACAAACCCGGTAAGAAGAAATTAAAACTACGAAGGGCGGAAGAACTCTTAAGAAGCCAACGGCCAGCTAACTAGAAGTGGTGTCTCAATAAATCATCGTGGAGAAGGCAACGGGATACCACTCCACTATCTACCCCTCGCTCAATCATGGTTTTTCACAACAGATTAATAATAAAATGACTTAAAGGCTCAAACAGATAATAAAATAAAACCTATATTGTATAGTCTAAATTTTGAAGCTTACAAATATTAGGTCGGTGCAAAAGTTTTTACCGGTTTGTAAAAGGGGCATTTTAAATCATTGTAATTTATTTCATGCGTATTGTTATTACTTAAACATATCACCATGATTAATTTATAATTTTGCTTTCAGATTATTAAAGCATCATTTATATTTTTCTGAAAAATTCTTATCCATGTTCTCTAGAGAAGCTGCGACAACGTGTCTCTTGTTGCTAATCTTTGCTTTAACGAAACCTTCAGAAATGATTTTTGAGCAGGCTTGTCACAGGTGATGAGAAGTGCCATCTTGCTCCATTCTGCATATTCTCCTGACCTAGCTTTCTGGGATTATTACTTATTTCGAAGATTACAAAACCATTTAGAAAAATCCTTAGGTTAACATCACAAGAAGAGATTGAACATGAATTTGATTTATATTTCACATCAAAACCTAGAGAATTGTACAAGCGAAGCATTTATAAGCTCGTTGACAAATGGAATCAAGTTATAGAAAGCAAAGGTCGTTATTGTTATGAATAAAGATTTTTTAAAAACACACGGTTTTTCATTTTCAAGATGAAGTTTTAAATCGTCATAAACTTTTGCACCGACCTGATAGATATTGGCTTTTTAATTCTGTTTGTTCAAAATAAAATGACATGTTTTTAATTGTTTGTTCATGCTTTAAAAAGAGAAAAGAAGTAAAAGATATACCGTACTGTGCAAAAGCATTAGGACAAGAACTATTTTAACTTTTATGAGGCATCAAAATAAAGTTTAAAATCACCCCTGTCCTAATACTTTTGCACACTACCGGTAGTTAAGACAGGGGTGATTTTCCTAAAAACCTCACTAAAATTCAAATACAGGGTGAAAAGCCAAGTAAATTGCTAATAAATATTGATTATTTAAAAGTTGGTGTAAAAGAAATACATTAAAAAGAAGTTATATTTAATTTTGCCTATTTTCTATTAAAACAAGTTATTTTGAAACTACTCTATTGAACATCTATGGGATATTTTGGATAAAAAAAAATAATAAATCCATTAATAAATCTAATGTTACTTTGCAAGACACTTTGGGAACAAATACAAGCTGCTTGGCAGGAGATACCATTAGATACATTGAAGAAGGTTGTGATGTCGATGCATGGCCGAATAAAGGCTGTGATCAAAGCAAAAAGCTATAATAATAAATACTAAATTTATTTTGGGTTAAGGCTGGCATCGATGATTTCATCCCAGCCAGGAAGTTTCAGCTTAAATCCCATTCATCCCTCGCGTGTTCGGCCGTCATTGCCCACCTGAATCACTTCTTCCGGCTTTATAGAAGCCATTCGTCGGACCATAACAGGCGCCTTTTCGCCTCAGCTCGTAATAAGTGTAAAAAGATACTTAACAAAGCTAAGATGTTGTTTGCTGCCAGAATGAAAACTACTGGCGACTCTATAAAAGCGTGCTTAACAAGAGTAAAACCTAATTACCCCTTCTAATCAATGAATTTGTGGTCCTCACCTTCTCAGCGGACAAGGCTGAATGCTTTGCTCGCAGATTCTCCATGAGACTGGATTCGTCTGGAGTATCTACACCCGACTTTCTACCTAGAACTGAGGCTCAACTGAATGACATCCACATTACCCAAAACTTGAACCTTACAAAGCGAACGAAGGGGACGGAATCCCAATCATAGTATTGAAGAAATGTGCCCCTGAACTCTCCTCTGTCCTCTCTAATCTCTACAACTATTGCCTATCTGCTTCCTGCTTTCCTGCCTGTTGGAAATCTTTCTCTGTAGTTTAATGAAATACTGGAGAACCCTCGGACCCCGCTAATTACCGCCCTCTCAGCCTCCTTCCTATCTTTGGCAAAGTGTTCGAAACCATGATCAACACTATGGTATAACTGGACATTTGTTTGACCTAATCCAGTCATACCTCCCTGATCGCACAATAAAGGTAGTATTAAACGGATATGCCTCCCAAAACTACCATACGAACGCGGGTGTCCCTCAAGGCTCTATCCTATGTCCTACGCTCTTTCTGATCTACATTAACGATCTCCCCGATGTTTTAAGATCCCAAGTAGGCATGTACGCCGACGACACCACAGTTTACTCTCGCCTCGATCAAAAATCTGGTGTGGGCGACAAATCGAACCTCGCTACCGTGCTTGAGAAGGACCTCCAATCTGTGGTGGACAGGGATAAGGAATGGCTCGTAAATTTTTATGCTTCTAAAACGAAACTGCTATCAATTAACCATCATAGACAATCGCTCCTTCCTCCCATTAGCATGGAACAGGCTAACCTCCCTGACAGTAAAACACTTTCAGCGGGTCTCAAGTAAAATGACTATATCGAATCCATTGCTAAATCCGCTGCTATGAAAGTCGGTTCTCTGTGCAGTGCCGGAATTTTTCCCCGTCTGAGTCCATCCTGCACATATATAAATCTAACATCGGCCCGTCTATTTAATACTGCTGCCATATCCGGTCGGTGGCCCCGTTTATTCTCCTCGGGATTTTTGACAAAATACAACGGTGAATCTGTAATGTGATCGATACCGACTTAGCAGCCCGACTGCAGTCACTCTCTCACCGGCGTGATGTGGCTTCCTTGTGCCTCTTCTACAAATACTTTCACGGCTTCTGCTCCGATGAACTTAGATCATTGGTGCCCCCTAGGTATGAATTTGCACGAGATACTAGATTAGCAACTAGGTCCCACTCTTTTACAGTGAAACAGATAAAATGTAACCGCAACTTCTACTCTAACAGCTTCTTTTTTCACACTTCCCACCTGTGGAATTCCCTTCCATATACTTGCTTCCCCGACAGCTACAATCTTCAGGAATTTAAATGTAAAGTCAATAAACACCTCTTATCACACTAACACGCATCCATTCTCTCAAACACTCTTCCCATCTACCCAACCCTCATCCTCGGTAACCTCGTCCGTCTATCACCCTCCTTCCGACATTTTCTACAACTAACCTCTCTTTCTCATCACCTTTGCCTATATAACCCCCTGCGCAATATTGGCAGTAGAATGCCTTGCTTAAAAAAAAAAAAAGGATTTTTTTTTATTGAAGTATTTGTTGGGTAAATTAATTAAAATTACTTTAATCAAATTGTTTATTTTCTGTCAATATGCCTCATAAAAGATAAAACTGTTCTTTTCCTAATACGTTTGAACAATACGGTATATATATATATATATATATATATATATATATATATATATACTGTGTGCGATTGCTAAATTGTCGCAATTATTTTCTTATTTCAGAACGAAAGGCTATTATAGTAAATATTAAATTTATTTTGTAACAAGTATTTTTTCTTGTTAAAGCATTTGTTGAGTAAATCAAATAAAATGACTCTAATTAAATTGTTTATTTTCTGTCAATATGCCTCATGAAAGATAAAATAGTTCTTGTCCTAATACTTTTGCACAGTACGGTATATATATATATATATATATATATATATATACTAAGTGCGATTGCTAAATTGTCGCAATTATTTTCTTATTTCAAAACGAAAGGCTGTTACAGTAAATATTAAATTTATTTTGTAACAATTATTTTTTCTTAAAGCATTTGTTGAGTAAATCAAATAAAATTACTTTAATTAAATTGTTTATTTTTTTGTCAATATACCTCATAAAAGATAAAATTTTTCTTGTCCGAATACTTTTGCACAGTACTGTATATCTATTAAAAAGAGATGTTTATTTTCTATTTTTGCGAAATTTAGACAATTCATCTATCGCACCTTCTAAATGTTTAAAATGTAGGGAAACGAGGGAGAAAAGAGGTATGAGATATATTTAAAACATCATTAAAGACATAGAAAATCATTTTTTAGTTTATTATTTTTAAAACCATCTGTAGTGCGCGAACCAGAAAATATTGATTAGTTATCGATTTAGAAGTGGTATCTTTTTTGCAATATAGATAATGTCTCAAATCGATCTGGTAGATTAGGCCAAAAGAAACGATCTAAATATTTACCGGCTCGCAATTAGATTTATTAATATTTATGTGCCAAAACATCCTACCCTCAACCCTTGTAGATCTATGGAACCTTATTTACACTATTTACGGCATAGTGGATAAAACCTTTGGTTGAGGTAATTCAAAAATTACATGATCCCAAAATTTGTGAGTTCAATACCTGGCCACAGCTGTGGGAAAAAAAGTTTGGAGTGTTGAGTTACTAACGGGAATTATTTGAAATTGAGATAAAATAAAATAAAAAGAATCATGACGTGTGGAATTCGAACGTTACTCGCATGGAAAAAATTAAAAAAAATAATATTATATATCAAAAATTATAATATGTCAAAAATTATAATATGTCAAAAAAATTATTATATGTAAAAAATTATAATATGGAAAAAATATTATATGCTAAAAACTATTATCTGAAAAAATATTTTATATGCCACAAATTATTATATGGAAAAACCATTAAATAGAAAAAAAACATTATATGGAAAAAATTATTAGATGGAAAAAAAACTATTATATACCAAAACATATTATATAGAAAAAATTATTATATGCCAAATGAATATAATCCAAAAGTTATCATTTGCAAAAAAATATTTTATGCCCCAAAATTTATTATATGCCCCAAAAATTAGTATATAAAACAAATTATTATTTGCCAAAAACTATTGTTTATCAAAAAGTATAATATGCTAAAAAGCGTATGTCGCTTGGAATTAGAACAATTTACCAATGTGGTAAAAGGTTTGGTTCGAAATTCAAACGCCGAAGAAGGTTGATGCGTATATATATATATATATATATATATATATATATATATATATATATATATATTTTTTAATCATATCACCCCGAGCGAGGCGGTAACGCCATTGATGCGCAGAGGGCTACGTAAGAGTGAAAAAACTGGAAAAGAGAAAGCCGAAAACCACATCCTAAACAGGGAACAAGGGATGAGCTTCTTCACCTGTTCAATAGACGTGGGTGGAGTGTGAACTGGGCGATAGTTTAATCTATCTACTCCAATCGAAAAAAAAAAAAAGAAAAGAGTGAAAAGATTGGAAAAGCGAATGCCGGAAACCACATCCTAAACAGGGAACAAGGGATGAGCCTCTACACCTGTTCAATAGACGTGGGTGGAGTGTGAACCGGGCGATAGTTTAGTCTATCTACTCCAATTGAAAAAAAAAAAGAGTGTACTACTAAAATGAAGTACTGTGGTATACCAGCAACAAGAATACATTAAGATAGATGTCAGTTGAATAGAACTAGCATAAATTTGTATTTATGCCTTCCTGAAATACATTTAAATAAAATGACATATATAGTCAGCAGATAAAGCCCTGAGACCATTTAGCCAGCCCTAATTTCTAATGTCATATCCAAGATGCTATTTTCTATAAAACAGAAACAATACGACTAAAGAACAGGGGGAAATTTTCGAAAGTGCTGGAAATCTGAGGCATTTCAAACCACAAAGACATGTCCGAAATATTTCCTAAAATTAATAGCGATAATGATGATGGCGGCGTTGTAATAATACTCACTGTCACATAATTATTGCTATTGATAAGAGTCATGGAATAAAAAAATGTATATCCCTCATTTTAGATTAAGAAATTTTCTGAATATATAACTAGCATAAATATTTAACTACTCCGCATCTCACTTGCTATTTTTTGTAGTACTTTTCCTCATACAACACCATATCTAATCTATCTAAATCTAATCGAAACTTATTTATAAATGGAACTTTATCTGTGTGTGTGTGTGTGTGTGTGTGTCTGTGTCTGTGTGTGTGTGTCCGTTACCTATAGACTCCGAAACGGTTGAACCGATTTTCTTGAAAATTTACACACTTGTATTATGAGCGTCTGCGAGTGTTCTTAGCTAGGTTTTGTGTCGATAAATAAATAAATATCAAAAATCGATAATCAAAATAATCGGGTTATAGAAGGAGTGGTGCGATTTTAATCAAATTTGATATACTCATAGACAAAGACATAAGAACCGATATTCAGAAGTTTCAAGGTTGCAGTTCTTACAATAGTGCAGAAAATCGATGATATATGTAAATATAAGGTAAGATGTTTGTGTGTGTGTGTCTGTTTATCTGCCTGTATGTCTGTATTTTTCTTTCAGCTCTTTTATTTTAGTTTATGCTTCGGGTTTGGCTCTAAGTAGGTATATTTGTAGTTCTTAGTCTCAGCCATGATACCATTTACTCAGAGGACTTATTTAGCCTTCAAAATTCGTTTTACGACAAAAAAAACTTATTTGATATGGATACCAGGAAATCAAAATTTGACTTACACCCATTCGTTTTTCTTTCAGTCTACAGTTTTGCTTTAACTGGAAAGAACTATTGCTTTTTAGTCTTTCGTGCCAACGTCCAAAGAGTTTGAGCTCCAGGACCGGTATTCATCATAATAGGAAGAGTTCATTATAGTCCAAAAATGGTAGGTCTCATTACAGATACTATAGAGGAAATCTCGTCAGAACAATTGCTATGAAATTATCTATAGAAACGGCGTTACTGCGGTGGGAAATTGACGGAATCAGAGATGCCAGGTCAGGATACACAACATTGCATATTGTTCTTTTGATTTTATTATGAATCACGAAGTATATATCAGGTATACTAAACTTGATGTGGCAGCAGTATTTAATGCGTGGACGAATGGTAGACTTATGAATAACTAGCAGTATAGCCCAGCGTTGCTCGGGTGTAATGAAAGCTTTAAAATTAATCCATGGTCCTGGAGTTCGGACTCAGCCTAAAGAATATTTGTGTGAAGTTTGGTGAGAATCGGATAAAAATTGTGGATTTGTATAAAGGACATACAGACAGACACAGACACACACACAAACATTTTGCCTTTTATATATATATATATTTTCTGCACTATTGTAAGAACTGCAACCTTGAAACTTCTGAATATCGTTTCTTATATCTTTGTCTATGAGTGTATCAAATTTGATTAAAATAGAACCACTCCTATATTCCGATTATCGATTTTCGATATTTATCTGGGGTACCAGGACACAAAACCAAGCTAAGAACACTTGCAGACGCTAATGGTACAACTGTGTAAATTTTCAAGAAAATCGGTTCAGTCGTTTCAGAATCTATAGGTAACGGACCCACACACACACACACACACACACACAGAGACAAAGTTCCATTTATAAATAAGTTTAGATTTCGATAGATTGACATGGATTCTGAAGAGTATAATTCTCTAGGAAGAAACATCGATCCAAATTTCCTAGCGAGCGCACATTGCGATTAAGTATAAATATTTCACTTCATATCAAAGGATAATATTAGTCTTGGAAGATGCAGTACGTCACTGGCGTGGGGGTTCTCATAATATGCACCTCTTAACTTTCTGTCTTTATACAAATCAGAACTTATACACTCTAGAACAATGGTTCCCAACCTTTTTCGTGCGAGTACCCCATAATACAATTTCACTATTATCCCTTACCCCAATGAACAAATACCCGTAATATAGGAAAAGATGTAATTATATTTTCATACATCAAAAGCAGACAAAGTCAATGAAAATTATTCAATGCAATAGTCAGTCAGTTAAGTGCCTTACGTGATACACGCTTGGGCGATCATGTCTCGAAAGAGACATGACTGACTGGGCAGAAGATTATCCCGTAGTAGGTTGCCGTTGCCTTCTGCGGTAGATTGGTTGCCAACCAAGGCTATAGAACCCAATCTGTCCTGTTATTTAACCCATAACTGGAAGGAAAAAACGGATTAATACCTTTCCCAAGGGTATTTGCGCGTAAGTAAATGCAATGAATTCAACTGGAATTTGAACTCGGCTCCCCGGTTTCTCGTTCCGAGCATATATCTACTGCACCACAACGCACATCCATAATACAATAGCACCAATCTATAATAATCAGAGGTATAGTAGCCATAACCTAGCCGTGATTTTTAATGCGAGTGTTGAGCTTGTATTGCCTGTGTCAGCTTATTTATTCTTGAATTTGTGACTCCAAGAGCTATTCGGGCGTCATTTGCCACGTTGAGTCTGCTACGTTTCTTGTTCTTCATTCCAAGGACAGCAGAAAAAGATTGTTCACATAGACAAGTGGTTGAAAATGCTATGAGAATTGCTGCTCTAGAGGCTAGTGTTGGTATATCCTGCAGACGAGAGATCCAAAAGGTGTCTAGACCAAACTTGGTCTCAAAAAATGCTTCTATGTATTGTTCATCCGGAGTGTGAGAACTTCTTCTTTTGCTGGATAGTCCTCATCCGGAATGATATCTTCACTCACAAGATATGAATTTCTTACCCATCCATTGTTGGAATTATTCAAGTTTGGAAAGTACTTACGTAAGTTTTCCAAGAGGCCATTTAGGTGATCACTGATGTCTCTCTTCATGTGGTTGAGGATGTCTTCAGAATTAACTTTATCAAGTGTGAAATTATAAGCTGATTGCCTCTTACCAAACCAAGCATCCATTACCCTCAAAACATGGGCTCATTAACCCACTGGGGGTAATTTACCCCGGGTTTGGGAACCATGGCTCTAGAGCGTGGGATATATGGGTCTTGTAGTAAGTGAGAAAAAATATGAAAAACAAAACACCTTTCTAACATGATTAACGTTCTTTAAAATCAGGTAGAGGCAGGTGAAATTTTTGAGGCACGTAATGAGTTAGGAGTGCTTGAAAAGTCTGATATGTTCAGGACAGATTGTTGGAAGGGAGAATATAGATATGCACGCGTCGAATCTCTGATGGGCCTGAGTAAATGGCAGTTAGAACAGGGTATGTGAAACATTATAAAAAAGACAAAAGATTAGGAACTACAAGGAACAGGAAGATGTGGAGAGCCATGATCGCCTATATTCTGACAAGATACGGTATACAAAAGCAAAAGAACGTGCCGCTTAGTCAGATTCTTCTTAACAACAACCACATTGTGGGACAGAGACCGGAACAAATGCTAAGATATACCTCAACATAAGGCATCGATGTACTAGGCTGTTTGACACTAACTAGATCAAACAACCACATTACCGGTTCTTGTACGAAGTTAAGCAATGTTGAGCCTAGATGAGCGGCCGCTTTGGAGTCCAAGGCGCTGTAAGTTTGTATTGTAAATATTAGGGCTTTGGATTCCCGTTGAGTTCGTTATATTCAATTGCGCACATGCCCCTCTTAACTTTCTGTCTTTTTTTAATCGTTTCACACCAAGCAAAGCATTCCACTTCCACTATTGCGCAGGGGGTTAAAAATAGGAAGGTGGTGAGAAAGAGTCGTTAGATATATAAAATGTCAGGAGGGTGATAGACGGGTAAGGATGTAGATGGGAAGAGTGTTTGAGAGAATGGATGCGAGTTAGTGTGTTAGGAGGTGTCTATTGATCTTACATTTAAACTCCTGGAGATTGTAGCTGTCGGGGAAGCAAGTATGTGGAAAGGAATTCCACAGGCGGGAAGTGCGAGAAAAGAAGCTGTTGGAGTAGAAATTGCGGTTTTAAGACACTTCAGAACTTACACACTCTAGAAAGGGTGATTTATGGGTCTTACACTAGGTGAGAAAAAGTATGTAAAACAAAACTCCTTTCTAACATAATTAACATTCTTTGTTGCTGTCCAGATAGTTGAATTTCCGCACCTGTCTGATTTTCAGCTAAAATCAAATAAAAACTTGAATTCAGTTTCGAACCAGAACAGTAAGGTGACATCGAGTACAGAGAGGTTTAATAGATATAGCAGGAAATTGAGTGAAGAAAATTTTGTCATTTTGTGTTAACACAAGGTGTATATAATTTGATGGAGAAAAGATAATAATTTTGGAAATAGGTTTCTTAAATCCTAATGTTAACATGACATTAAGTACAAGCAGATTTAATAGGTAAATCTGAAAAATAGTGATGAGATTTCTCGAATTCAGTTGCTAAAATGAATATAAGGAGATACAAATGTCAGTGGGTGGGGATAGAAAATTCGGTTAAAATCTTTCTCGAATTCTAATCTTTACATGAAGGTGCTACATGACTCTAGAATCTAAACTTATTCATAAATAGAATTTTGTCTGTGTTTGTGTATGTGTGTGTATTTGTCTGTGTGTGTGTCCGTTACCTACAGACTTCTTATACTTGATAAACAAATGGAATATTTAAGATTGAGCGACAACTTCAAATACATTCATACCCAACGATAACGCTCATACATACATACATACATACATACATACATACATACATACGTTCCTGCCTACGTACTACATTTTCTCATTGAACATTTAACTTCAACCAATTCATGTTCTTTTCTATTAATGAATTTCTATTTAAATATACAAAAGTATACTTTTATTCTTCCACAAATCCACCTTCTGATAATTCTAATAATCCTAAGTTGTGGGGTGTGTTACCTATGTTTGTGAATTGGCCTTGTATCAGGCATGACTGACCGTCCCTACTGTTACAGTGGTGAATCCCGACGTTTAAAGCTCGCGCAATGGAAGACTTCTCCCTAATACTATCACAAATATAACTCTTGAGAACCGATTATTTTTAAATACAAATAATTATATTCCCGGAGAGAAGCGAGAAACACCGATAAGTATAATTTATCTAGCAGTTTAGCCTGGTTTCACTCGGGTACGTTAAGGAATAATAGGAATAAAAAAACATATAATGAATTTACATAGCAAATACTTACACAACGTCCACCCTCGTCACTTTTATAGATATGGATAACAATGCGGAATGTCTCTATTGGTTTTGGGTGGGAGGGGAGGGACAACATATAGAGATATAGATAATATAAAGTGAGGTGATCAATTCTACATTATAATCAATACATAAATTGATCCCTGACTTTGTGGGACGATAATATATATTTTTCTACCACTAATTATGGCTTTCTGAAAAATTTCAAAGTGTCGTTAGCGTTCGAAAATTTTGATCTACATCTGAGCGCAACTCCTGTCGAGTTACCCACAAAATGCAGACGCTAATTCGAATCTATCAAACAAACAAATACTTACACAACGTCCACCCACATCACTTTTGATAGATATCGATACTAATATTTGCAAATTATAAGGTCCAAGAACGACTCAAAGTAGAGGGATACTGAGTGAGGTTGGTGTATCAATGTAAGAAGGCGAAGTACCGATTATGAGGTATATATAAGTGATTTTCTAAGCGAAGATTAGGTGGGCACAAGGCCGAAATTATGGGGCACCCACTGAGGATCAAACTCACTACTCATTTGTAGAGATTTCAGGAAGACAAACTTGCTAACCATTACACCTCGTTGAGATTCCCGATGAGGCTATATAGGATAGTTAACGACAGACTATAGACTCAAAGATTATTAAGATTATAACGATGTTGAATTTGAGTTTGAGTTTTGTTCAACGACATGAGTTTGAGTTTGAGTTTTGTTTAACCTGAGGGTTTTTTAATGCCAAAAAAGTGGGGTTTTAAGACATTTTTTTAATGTTTGGTTATAGTGAAAAAGTTGATTTAGTCAGATTTTAATGAAAATTTTTTGTTTTATTATTTTAGAAAACTGCTGGAGTGCTGGATTGCTATGTTATGTCAGTTCTTCAATACGGCAGTGAATGCTGGACAATACCATCGAAAATGAGGACAAAAATCTAGAAGCAGCGGAAATGTGGTTCGACAGAAGTATGCTACGGATATCGTGGACTGAGCATGCAAGCAACAATGAGGTGCTGGAAAGAATGGCAACAAAAAAGAAATTAATACTGAGCATCAGGAAGAGACAACTGAAGTTCCTGGGACACGCAATGAGGAAGGAGAGCTTGGAGAACCTGATACTGACTGGCCAGATAGAAGGAAAACGAGACAGAGGAAAGCAGCGGATAACATATTTGCAGGGCCTGATCAGGTGGATGACGGAACGGGGGTTGCCAGGAGTAACAGAAGTAAACATAGTAAGAGCCACGAGGGATAGGGAGACGTGGAGAATCATGATCGCCTACGTCCTGAAGGGACAGGGCACATAGAAGAAGAAGAAGAAGAAGAAGAAGAAGAATTCAAAAATGTTTTGCTGAGAATAATTATTTTCCTTCAAAAATGTTTTATGGAAATAATTTTATCTTCCAAAAATGTATATATTTCTATAAGTCTATTTTTATACTTTCATAGTGTTTGAACCCCAGTTTGGGGGTCAACTATTTGCCCATAGCTAGGGCCCTAACATGTGCTACCACTCCAGGTCAGGGTGGACAGCAATTAAGAGGTGGTTCCATGCTCCTCCCAACCCTCAATCAGAGGCTTTGCTGCCGTATGCAGTTTACTGTCATACCCAGGATCAAATAATGTTGAAAGCATCCTCTCGAGTTGTTAGTTTCACAAAATGGCGGTTCTTGGGAAGACGCCTGAGTAGAACCTTCTTCATGACAATGGAATATGAAGAGATTAAAGATGATTCGACGTTGTGTATTCCGCATGTCAGGTCTTAGGTGTAAAGGTCTGGACTGATGGAAGTGATAAATATAGCTCGCCGGGACATTTCTCATGAAAACAGAGGTAGACTAGCGGGTGAGGGTGGACATAATCTATTTTTCTTTTCTTCTAATCAGTTATATGCCATAAATGAAAACTCTACACATTACTAAGCAGGTAAAAAAACATCGCAAATCACATGACTGCGTACACGTCATAGTAATAGTAATTTGTCAATATAAATCACATATAAAGTGATTAATTAAAAATAAGTGTAATATGCATGACTGCAGGTGTAGGGGTTGCATTTGCTTACACGCATGAGGTTACTTGGAGGTAAACTAGCGATAAAAACGTTGTAATTTCCTTTACTAATTACATTTTTTAAAATCATTTCACCCCAAACAAGGCACTTTTACTGCCACTGGTGTGCAGTGGGTTACATAGGATGAAAGTGATGAGAAAGAGGAACAAGTTATAGGGGGTATCAGAGAATTGATAAGAGAAGGATGAGAATATTGGTGTGATGAGAATAGAGTGGACGGAGAAAAGAACACGAGAGAAAAGATGCGAATCAAATAGATAGAAGATGACAATTGACCTTACATTTAAATTCTTAGAGACTGTAGCTGTCGGGGAAGCAACGGAAGGAAGTTCCATAGGCGGGAAGTGCAGAAAAGAAGCTGATAGAGTAGAAGTTGCGGTTACTCTCTATTGGTTTTAATGGGTGAAACCTAGTGCTATTCATGTAGCTCGAGTAAATTTATGCAAAGGGGGCACCAGTGCGCTAAGCTCGCCGAAGCAGAAACCGTGAAAGTATTTATAGGCAGAGAGAAGCCACATTACATTGGTGAGAAAGTGACTACAGCTGAGCTACAAAGTATGGATCGATCACATTGCTGATTCTTCGTTATAATCATTGACTCAAGAAAGGCAGTCATACTGCAACTGGTGTGCAGGGGTTTACATAAGAAGAAAGTGATGAGAAAGAGAAACAAGTTATAGGGGGTATCAGAGAATTGATAAGAAAAGGATGAGAATATTGGTGTGATGAAATTAGTGTGGACGGAGAAAAGAACACGAGAGAAAAGTTGCGAATCAAATAGATAGAAGATAACAATTGACCTTACATTTAAATTCTTAGAGACTGTAGCTGTCGGGGAAGCAAGTATACGGATGAGAATTCCACCGGTGTAAAGGCGAGAAAAGAAGCTCTTGTAGTAGAAGATGCGGTTACATTTTATTCGTTTCACTGTAAGAGGGTGGGACCAAGTTGCTGGTCTCGTAGCTCGAGTAAATTCATGCAGAGGGGGCACCAGTGACCTAATCGTGCGGTTTTACGTTAAACACGGTTTGTAAGCCATATTCTGCTCGTTTTGACCTTCGGATGAATGTTAAAAAGAAAATTGTGGAAACGTTCACATTGACTGATCATGGGCTTTTGTTTTGAGTTTTCTTTTGAGAGCAGGAAGAATAAGATGTGAACGGGGAAGTGGTCAGACGATTTGAGATTTTAAGGAAATCATGTTCCTTCTAAAACTTCTCTTTCTCTCTCCATTCTACGGGACACAGAAAAAGAGAGAGAGAGAGAGAATTATAATCACTTGCAGCATCAAACACAAAATAAAAAACAGAAGCCAAACGACCATAATAAGGAACTTGTGTATATTACATTGATCCTTACCAGAACAAGAATCTAGATATTAAATAATAACACCGTATCCAAATTCAGGGAGTCTTAGGGCTTGTGCAAACAACACAACAGCTGTGAGGAACAAAAACGATTATTGAAGGAAAACCCGCTAGTGACTATATTTTTCGTACTTATAATGCCAAGTAAATAGCGATTATATTCCAGTTCAATGAAGATATTACGGTAAACCAAATCACTGTCTGGCGTCTAGCCAAGAAGAAGAAGGAAAACAAGAAATGCAACTGTGACGTTAGGTGTTACAGTTCCCTGGGTAAAATCTATCGTTGTTGTAACAAGCCATATTGGATTAGAGCCAAAAGATTAGAATCGAACATTTTTTTATCTGTTATTTTTGGCTGTTAGTCAAAGGTAAGACCAATATTTCAAATGATACAAGCACAAAATATGTTCGACATGATGCTGAAATCTTCTCAGTCCAACCACAAATTGCTTAAAAACAAATTCAGTCGTTTGATAAGATTTTGTAAGGCCGAGGAATTTTCCTTATTGCCTTGGATATCGTAAATCGTATCTAGGGAAAAAATGACAATGTTTTCAAGATAATATTTAGTTGAAATAATCGTTTGAATAACAACTATTTACCTGAACTGAGATAGAATGATTAATTCGTTTTTTTACAAATTAAAATTTGCAAATTAAAGCTAGAAAATATTTTATATTGAAAAATTTTTTTGAGATAACTTTGGTTTAGTGATTCAAATCTTACTAATTAACCCATAGCGGGGGGAAGGGATTTATGGCTTTACCAAGAGTATTTGAACATAAGTGAACATAACGAACCAAAACAGGAATTGGAATTCAGCTTTCCGATCAACAATTCTTTGCCATTATCTGTTATATTATTTGCATATACAAACTTACCTCAGCAGGTAATACCAAGCGGTCACTCATCTATGTACGGACAGACTCCATATTGTTTGACTTCAAACAAGAACCGTTGTTTCAACGTGATATAGCCGTATATCAGTGTTAATTTTTAAATGTTACTTTCTTACACGGTTAGACGGTAACCGACTATTTTAAATGAATAATTCACCCCACGATTCATTGAATACCAGTACGTAGATGTAATGGTAGGTGGCTTCACCGTAATTTCATGTCAAAGATATATCGGTCCTTACGTATTATCGGGAGGACCTTTAAAAAAACGACTCAAAAATTAAAGTAAATTATTTATTGAAACGGTTAAAACAATAAAATAACATTACATTTGTAATTCCGGAGGCCAGAACGTCGCAATTGCTTCCAAAAGTGACTCAAAGACATCAGTACAGGCAACATGCTTCCGCCACATGAATTCGGCCAAATACGACTCCAAATGGTGACGTGCAGTGCCACAGTGCTTCTTGTTTCGCCACTTTGTCGATCCCCATAGGCGTTCCACTGTCTGCGTATGAGCCCCGGTGTTCGAATCCACAAAGTTGTACTTGTGGTTGACGTTGAGGTGATGAAAGCCTGATTTTTCCAGCAAAATTTTGTGAAAAAAAAGAAAAAGTAAAAATCAAAGGTCCTCCCGATAATACGTAAGGACCGATATATCTATATCTTACAAACTTTCTCTGATCCCTAATGTCTATTCTTATGCCAGGAGATGGTTGCGTTCCGGTATTCTACCCTATCGTGTCTTAAGTCATGGGATAACGTGCGAAATTAATGGTGTGATAGGTATTGTAACGATATGCTTAAAAAATCTGATGAGACAGTATAAACACTGGCTAGGCTGCTCATGAAATATAGCGTGAATTAACGCTGCCCGAACAGGTAACGGGCATCAGACGAATATTCAACAGGTTACTTCAGTGCTCTTCAGCCTCCACGAGTTATGCAACACAAGAGCCATTGAGGCGCTTCTTTCAATACTCCGACAGAGCTTTACATATGACATATTGAGGACAAAGGCGATAGGAGATTGTTAGTGTAAAAAGTGACGGATGTGCGTGGTGGTGAAGTGAATGTCGGCTTGGAAAGAGAAATCGGTGAGCCGAGTTCGAATTCCAGTTGAGTACCCTGCATTCACTTAAGCACTGGTACCCTTGGAAAAGGTATTAATCCGTTACTTCCTTCCAGTTATGGGTTAAATAACACGATGGGGCCTGGAAGGCAACACATCCAATGTTGGTGTCACAATAAAAACAATAGCCTTAGCGGAGCATCAAGTATTCAGCTATTTGACAAGATTATGATTTTCGCTATAAACTGCGCCAGGGTTCCAAATACACAGGGAATACTGGAGGGGTGTAGTGAGTTCTATCTCGGCTGAGGCCACAGGAGGAAGAAGAGTGTAAAAAGAAAGAAAAGAAAAACTTGTAGCAGCAACAAACGTCTGCAATAGGTTTTCTCTTTCTCGACCGTAACACTTGTAGTCAAATCACAGTGCAAACGATAGCTCGTCGTACCAGTTAACGTAGAAACGACAAAATAGGGTCACACATCCAATCTTAATTTCTAACCAGCAAAAACACGAGTTCATCCACCAAGCTCAGAAAAATCTAACTCACTCATAAGCGAAAAAAAAAAAAAACAACGGGTTTTATTCACCGAGAGATTTTCTGATTCGTCACACCATTCAGGGGAGGAGAGTACATTAGCCTCGATTCTAGTCCTTAGAGTAGAATTTCGCTTACGGCTTTATGGTAATTTTTCGTCGGTAGATCGCACACAACACACGACCTTTTCTCGAGGTAGCTGATGATTATGTCTTTCACTACGTGGATATCACTAGGGCTGTTAAATGACAGGCTTCTATAAATGGAAGGCGTTAAAAGAAGAAATGTAGCTAAAGGCTACAAAGAATACAAAGTTGTGGAGATCCATGATCACCCACATCCAAAAGAGATAAGTCAGTCAGTTAAGTACCATACGTGATACACTCTTAGGTGATCATGTCTCTTTGGAGACATGACTGACTGGGTAGAACATTATCCCGTAGTAGGTTGCCATTACTTTCTGCGGTAGAATGGTTGCCAGTCAAGGCTATAAAACCTAATCAGTCCTGTTATTTAACCCATAACTGGAGAGAAGAGACGGATTAATACCTTTCCCAAGGGTATTTGCGCGTAAGTGAATGCAAGGAATTCAACGTGTATTCGAACTCGGCACCCCGATTTCTCATTCCGAGCCGCTATCCACTGCACCACAACGCATATCCGCAAATATTTACCCACTTCCCCACCAGAGTGAGTTGTGACACAAGGTCAGTTTTTAAAGTGCAGAACACTAGCACGGACATCCGGTTTAAAGTTCAAAAATTTCCCAGCTACCGCTGACACAGAAACTGGATACAAAGATAAAGGATATTGAAGAAGTAGTGGAGAGATATATTCACACGCAAGTTCCTTATTCTACAAATATTTGAAAGTTGTAGATATGTATTAAGACCTCATGCCACAAAATCTCTGCAGAGGTCAAATGACCACTTTTGTCACAGCCTCTTCTCCTCCTCCTTCTTCTTCTTTTCCCTTCGTCTACCCTCCTCCTCCTTTTTCTCTTCTCCCTCCTAATCCCTTCCTCGCCCTCCTTTTCCTCCTTTTTTCTTACCTTACCCTCTTTCTCTCAATCTCTTCCTTCTTAATCTCCTCACTTCCTTCTTTCTCACCCCTTTTCTCCCTTCCTCCAACTCCTTCTCTTTCCCTCCTTTTCACCCTCCTTCTTATTACCTTTCCTTTTTTCTCCCATCCTCCTCTTTCTTAATCTTTGCCCCTCCTTTTTTTCTTCCATCTCTTCACCCTCTTCTTCCTTCTTCTCTTCTCCTTCCTCAGCTTTTCTTTCCCATCCTTTTTCTCCTCCTTCTTACCTTCCCCTCTTTCTCTCATCCTCTTCCTTCTTAATCTATTCCCCTCCTTCTTCTCCTCATTCTCTTTTACTCCTTCCTCTTCTCTTTCTCTTCTTTTACCCCTTCCATTCTCCTCCTTCTACTTCTCTCCTTCTTCTTCTTCTTTGTACCGTGTCTCTTCTGAAAGTCGTCAATCATGGCTTCCGACAATTTCCTGTCCGTTGTAAGACTTAGCAAATTGTATCTTTTCGCAATCTCACTTACTCTCTGTTGTCCTAACCAGTTACACAAGGTAGGTTATCCGATGCTTAACCCTATCTCTTTTGCTCCTCGATATTCCCTGCGAGGGTCAATTTTCTAAGCCTTCTTTCTGCATTATGGACCCTAGAAATTTCAGCTACCTCTTTCTGCTGTTAACTATAAGTGTCTATTTTGTTTCTATCTTCACTAATACTTCATGTTCATCCCATGGCATCCTCAGCATTCTTTTGTAGAACCAAATTTATCTTACTTGAAGTCTCTTCATCTACGGGGTGATTTCTCAGTATTCACTGTCTATAGAAAGACCAATACTACCTAAAAAATCAAGTAATTTGTTTTGAAAGATATTTTTCTATTTTCTAATACCTTGTTACGTTTTGGAAAGGATTTTTCGCTATTTCATTTAAACTGCAGATTTTGTTGTTGCGATTTTCTCTTCTCCTTTAAAAAATAATTCGCAGATTTGTTTTTAGCATTTCTAATATCTAATTCCCCTGTTGGATTTGCCTTTAATGACAACCATACATTCTATTTTTCTTTTAAATGATGTTTAATCTTTTCTTGCTTTTTGTCACCGCCTTCTGTAGCATTTCTTGTCGTTTCCTTTCTATGCTTGCTCTCAACAGTGTGTCATATCATATCTTAATTTAAGATTGGGGTCATCAATAATAATTCTGTTGGGGCGCTCTCCACATTTTCCACAGAAATGGTCTATTCTAATCACTATATAAAATAGTAGTGATTATACCTCGAGGAAAGAAGTTGAGTAAGGAAGTCGAGTGAGCGAGTCAGTCGGGTATTTCCGGTATTGCACCGAAAGTATTCTTCTAGTCAATCTATCACGTCTCTACAACGATACTGTATACTAATTACCTTGTTCTGTATTCTACTAATCCTCACCTCTTGTAAATACTTCTCTTTTCCTGTCAATACACCTACTTTTATACTATTACATTGTTTTGTATTATTTCATATAATTCTGTTACCCGACGTAACAAATTCTTGATAGGACTTCTAATTCTATCATAGTAAAGGTTGAATAAATCCGGCAAGAAAACAATTCCTTGCCTTACAACCCTTTCTATTTTTGTATATATGTGGAATTAATTTTCTATCCTTATACAGTAGGTTTGTTTCTAGTATAAATTTTAAATTATTCTATACTTCTAAAATATAATTCCAGGTGAATAGGACTCAAGGTTTTACTATTTTGAGTGCCCCGGCATTTATTTCATTATGAACAGTGCTCAATATAATCAATATTATAGAGATTAATATAATTATATTGTTATGAATTAATTGTACATTGCGACACGAAAGTCTCTATGTTTCGAGATAGATTCTCATCATCAGGCAATGTTTGATGTTGGTTGTGTCGATAATTTCCATTAAATAACAAAAAACTTTGGTTTACTGTGTATGTATGTGGGATGATATAAAATTTAATGTGTTTCTTTTGACTAATCAAGTTGACCGATAAGGTGGGAAAGGAAGAAGAGTGAAGGGTAGGATAAGGGAGGAGAAAAAAAAAAAGAAAAAAAGAAAAAAGAGAAAAAGTTAGTTAGTATGTATTCTTTGGGGCCAAATCCCAAAATGAATCACCGCTCTGATTAGTCAAAAGAAACACACATGTAAATTTTATATCTTCCCACATACATACACAGTAAATCAAAGGTTTTTGTTATTTAAATGTTGTTTTCTTTTCGATTGCTTTGTTTAATGGCATATCAACACCTCGGCGGGCCATTTAATGCCAACTAAATTTTTATCTATTTATTGCTTTAAAAGGTACCTTTTACTTTCAACAATTTATTGTTTATATTACTTTTGTGTCTAGTAATACTTTTTTTCTTTTCGAGTATCAAGATTCATTTGGATTTGTTTTTAAGGGCAGGATCCCCTAGGTCCTACACTGTTATTTAACCCATAACTAGAGGGAAGGGACGGATTAATACATTTCCCAAGAGTACCAGTGCTTAAGTGAATGCAGGTCAATTGGAATTCGAACTCGGCTCACCGATGTCTCTCTCCGATATCCACTGCACCACAACACACATCTGTCACTAAACGCTTACAGCACCTGGTATTCCCAAGCGGTCACCCATCTAAGTACTGACCAGGCTCAACGTTGCTTAACTTCGGTGATCGAGCGAGAACCGGTGTATTCAACGTGATATGGCCGTAAGCACGCACATCCGTCACTAAACGCTTACAGCGCCTGGTATTCCCAAGCGGTCTATTTAAATGTAAATCATCTGCACAACAAACATGAAACATTGCCTGATGATTAGAATCTATCTCGAAACATAGAAATTTCCGTGTCGCAATGTACAATTAATTTATAACTATATGATTATATACTTTTTAAGATATATCAAGCTTATCTAATACTTCCATTTGCTTATGCAATTTTCCAGCTGGCATACAATTGTAATAGGCAGCAATCATATGACTTTTAGCACATCAGTGTATATTACTGAGAAAATCAACTTATTTCAGGAACACTAATACCAGAGCCTCGCCTGCGGCATTGTTTTGTGAGTCACTTTACATTCATTGGAACATTTGGTTAATTTAGTACAGAATTCGCAGCAGTCGACACTTTGACCTTTCCTCTGCGTAAACTGATTCAAATACAATTACGTTTTTACATGTAAGTTTCATTTTACACGAACTCAGTCCTTCCAAATGGTTTCCCCGGTGCAAAAGGTTTATAAATAGGACATAAAACAAATACCTTGAATGCTATTCAATTTGCTTTCCTTCTCAGACAGATATACACAAACAATAAGAGAGACGAGATTGATCGTCTGCTTTTAACTCATTATGGTTCGACAGGCAACGCAAATATAATTTTTAACCAGACTATTGATTAGCATCTGGACAGATACTAATTTGTAAAATCATTTCAATTTACTGCCGTCTAGTTACTGTTGAAATAGCCATATTCAACCGTAAGTTATATTCCAATGGTTGGTCGATTAAAATCTCCACTGGAAATAACTCCAAATATTCCCCTCTCCATTTTATTAATAGAAGCACAAAAATGCTTGCTGGATTTTTTTCCTGGCTAATAAAAAGGCCGCTTCTTGGTTTCATCTGCCTCAGTTCCAGTCTCTCTTGTCTTAAGGTTTCAACACTACGGGAATTTACTTTTGTGTGTCAATTCTAATTCTTAGTTTGTCAACTTTTTGCCTCATTTCTGTTGCTTTGCCTTATAACTGCTGATTTGCCTTATAACTGCTGATTTGCCTTATAACTGCTGATTTGAATGTGCGTTGTGGTGCAGTGGATATCGACTGGGAACGACAAATCGGGGTGCCGAGTCCGAGTTCCAGTTGAACCTTGCATTCACTTGCGCATAAATACTCTTGGGAAAGGTATTAATCCGTCTCCTCCCTCCATTTATGGGTTAAATAACAGAACAGATTGGGTTCTATAGCCTTGGTCGGCAACCAGTTTACCGTAGAAAGTAATGCCAACCTACTGCGGGATAATCTTCTGCCTAGTCAGTTATGTCTCATTTGAGACATGATCGTCCAAAGCGTGTATCACGTATGGCACTTAACTGACTGATATTACCAGCAGTTTAGCCCGGTCTCACTCGGGTACTTAAGGAATAATAAGAATAAAAATCATGATAAATTTACATAGCAATTCAATACACAACGTTCACCCTCATCACCTTTATAGATATATATTACCAATAATATATTTTAAACCAAAATGACCAATAATACATCTTATAGCAGAATTACGAATAATATATTTTATAATAAAATGACCAATAATACATTTTATGGTAGAACTAACCCGGTTTCACTCGGGTAGTTTAAGGAATAATAAGAATAAAAAGCATATGATGAATTTGGAGAGCAATTACTTACACAACGTCCACCCTCGTCACTTTTGTAGATAACAATGTAGAATGTCTCTATTGGATTAGGTTGGGAGGAGGAAGGGCAACATATATAGATATATAGATAATATAAATTGGGGTGATCGATTCTATATTATAATCAATACATAAAATGATCCCTGACTTTGTGGGTTGATAATATATATTATTCTACCCCTAACTTTGGTTTTCTGAAACATTTCAAGGTGTCGTTAGCGTTCGAAAATTTTGATCTACATCTGAGCGCAACTCCCGTCGAGCTAGACCGCAAAATGCAGACGCTACGTCGAATCTATCAAACAAACAAATACATACACAACGTCCACCCTCGTCATTTTAATAGATATAGATAACAATGTAGAATGTCTCTATTGGATTAGGTTGGGAGGAGGAAGGGCAACATATATAGATATATAGATAATATAAATTGGGGTGATCGATTCTATATTATAATCAATACATAATCTGATCCCTGACTTTGTGGGTTGATAATATATATTATTCTACCCCTAACTTTGGTTTTCTGAAACATTTCAAGGTGTCGTTAGCGTTCGAAAATTTTGATCTACATCTGAGCGCAACTCCCGTCGAGCTAGACCGCAAAATGCAGACGCTACGTCGAATCTATCAAACAAACAAATACATACACAACGTCCACCCTCGTCATTTTAATAGATATAGATAACAATGTAGAATGTCTCTATTGGATTAGGTTGGGAGGAGGAAGGGCAACATATATAGATATATAGATAATATAAATTGGGGTGATCGATTCTATATTATAATCAATACATAAAATGATCCCTGACTTTGTGGGTTGATAATATATATTATTCTACCCCTAACTTTGGTTTTCTGAAACATTTCAAGGTGTCGTTAGCGTTCGAAAATTTTGATCTACATCTGAGCGCAACTCCCGTCGAGCTAGACCGCAAAATGCAGACGCTACGTCGAATCTATCAAACAAACAAATACTTACACGTCCACCCTCGTCACTTTTATAGATATAGATTTGCTTGCTTTGTATAGAGTGTCCTAATAACTTGGACCGATTTTAACGGTGTTCAATTAAGACGGATCGAAGTTATTAGGAAATAAAAGAGCGTTATTGGTTGAATTTTATTGATTTCACTCTTGGATCATGTTATTTGTGTCATGGTAGTTACGTTTAAAAATAATATCGATAAAATCTCACCAATAACGCTGTTTTAATTCCTGCTAATTTCGATCCGTATTAATGGAACCCCCCTTAAAATCGGTCAAACTTATTGGAACGCCCTATATGACTTTTCAACTGTATTTTTTTGTTATTTCTCTTTGCAAATTTTTGTCAATTCTTTTTCTTGGAAAGTCCTGTAACTTATTTTTTGCATTTGACGATGGTTACTAACTCCATCTCTTCTGATGGTATTGTTATATATCGCCGTACGACGACAAAACAACAAACACGCATATATAAAAATATAAGTTTATATTTTTATTAATGACGACGAACCGTGTGGAATAGAGAACCGGAGAGGGTGAGAGGCACATAGAATGGGTTGACGGGAGTGTAGTCTTGCCGTGGTGTTTCTCTGCTTCCACTGGCCGTTCTCTGCTGGCGAATCCGTGTGTCGAGGTCTTTATATAGTCTTCTAGAACCGGGACTTTCCTTCCGGTTTTGCCTCGCCCACGCAACGCCCACGTAATTCTAAGAGACACCTGATCTGTTTGCCTCTGTAGCCATTTCCGCCGCTGTCGGAAATAAGGTCAAATGACATCCGCTCCGGCCTCGACAGGATGTATTTCACAAACACCTGTCTTGTCGCTTCGCCGCCCCCTTCACCGACGGGAAACACCATCGCTTGCATCACTTCCTCGGGTGGGGCCAGATTATTATATTACAGTATGCTTAGTTACACAAAAATTTCTCAACTGGTTATCAAGATATTTTAAATGGATTTTGGTCTAGCTTACCCATTTTGTAACAAGTCTCTTCATGCATATCACAATCACATTGAACACAATCTCATTCATTGAGTAGCCGAATTAGAGAGTGTTTGTTCATGTATGCTGTTGGTTTTCATCACCATAGGAATAACTGCAAAACCATTGTTTATTCCCCTTTTTACAGGCAGAAGCTGCGAAATGCTGGCGAGGATTTTTTCCTCGCCGATAAAATAGACGGGTTCTCGAGTTCATCTGACTCAGTCCCGGTCTGTCTTGTCTTCAAGTTAGAACACTAGGTTTGCTTTTTAGAACTTGTTTTTTGTGTCAATCACAATTCTTATTTTGTGATCTTTTTTTTTTTTAATCATTTCACCCCGAGCAAGGCGGAAACGCCACTGATGTGCAGGGGGCTACATAAGTGTAAAAAGATTAATTAGAAAAGAGTGAGGAGTACAAACTAGTTAGAAAGGAACAATAGAAAGCTGAGAAAGCAGGTGCGATGACAGATACATAGTGGAGAGAAACGGAAGGTTATACGGGGGTGGGGAGAGAGCTAGAGTCCAGTGGTTAGTAGATGAGTATTGACTTTGCATTTAAATTTCTGGAGTTTTGCCATATTACTGTTACTTTGCTTTATTACAGATGCTTTGCCTTATTACAGTTGATTTGCCTTATTACAGTTGATTTGCCTTATTACTGCTGATTTGCTTTATTACAGTTGATTTGCCTTATTACAGTTGCTTTACCTTATTATTTTGATTTGCCTTATTCCAGTTGATTTGACTTATTATAGAGGCTTTGTCTTATTAATGCTGATTTTCCATAAAACAGATTATTTGCCTTTACACAGTTGCTTTGCTTTATTACTGTTGATTTGCCTTTTTACATTTGCTTTACTTTACTACTGTTGATTTATCTTACGACTGTTTATTTGCCTTATTACAGTTGATTTGCCTTATTACAGTTGCTTTGCATTATTACTGTTGATTTGCCTTTTTACATTTGCTTTACTTTACTAATGTTGATTTATCTTACGACTGTTTATTTGCCTTATTACAGTTGATTTGCCTTATTACAGTTGCTTTGCCTTATTACTGTTGATTTGCCTTTTTACATTTGCTTTACTTTACTAATGTTGATTTATCTTACGACTGTTTATTTGCCTTATTACAGTTGATTTGCCTTATTACAGTTGCTTTGCCTTATTACTGTTGATTTGCCTTTTTACATTTGCTTTACTTTACTAATGTTGATTTATCTTACGACTGTTTATTTGCCTTATTACAGTTGATTTGCCTTATTACAGTTGCTTTGCCTTATTACTGTTGATTTGCCTTTTTACATTTGCTTTACTTTACTAATGTTGATTTATCTTACGACTGTTTATTTGCCTTATTACAGTTGATTTGCCTTATTACAGTTGCTTTGCCTTATTACTGTTGATTTGCCTTTTTACATTTGCTTTACTTTACTAATGTTGATTTATCTTACGACTGTTTATTTGCCTTATTACAGTTGATTTGCCTTATTACAGTTGCTTTGCCTTATTACTGTTGATTTGCCTTTTTACATTTGCTTTACTTTACTACTGTTGATTTATCTTACGACTGTTTATTTGCCTTATTACAGTTGATTTGCCTTATTACAGTTGCTTTGCCTTATTACTGTTGATTTGCCTTTTTACATTTGCTTTACTTTACTAATGTTGATTTATCTTACGACTGTTTATTTGCCTTATTACAGTTGATTTGCCTTATTACAGTTGCTTTGCCTTATTACTGTTAATTTGCCTTTTTACATTTGCTTTACTTTACTAATGTTGATTTATCTTACGACTGTTTATTTGCCTTATTACAGTTGATTTGCCTTATTACTGTTGATCTGCCTTATTACAGTTGCTTTACCTTATTACTGTTTATTTGCCTTAAGTACCTTTGATTTGCCATATTACACATGCGTTTCCATATCACTATTGTTTTGCCTTATTACAATTGCTTTTCCATACTACTATTAAACATACTGCTTGCTTTATATTATTGTTTACCTCTACTTTTTTCTTGTTATTGCTTATTGCAAACGGTTTGTTTAACAGTTTACTTATTTTGCATTTGAATATGGCTACTCACTCAACAGGTTATAAGTCTAGCACACTTCCATTTTAAATTTGCAACTTTGCATTAATCAATGCCAAAATACGTTTATATGAACAATTCAAAATGACTGATCGTGGAAAGCTTCCTTTCTTTCTGAGTATACAACTTACGTTTTAAAATATCTCTATACTGATGAATCCAGAAAATATTTTGAAAAGATTCTAACCAAAATTGGAATGCAATTTTGTAAACCTCAGTCAACATATTGTGAAATGGATATCAATCTTCTCGACAAAAACTATGCTCAACCAGCTGACAGAAAATATTACTGAGAGATAGTTGGCAGTTTTTGTTTTTTTTTTAATCATTTCACCCCGAGCAAGGCGGAAACGCCACTGATGTGCAGAGGTTACATAAATGTAAAAAAGATTAATTAGAAAAGAGTGAGGAGTATAAACTAGTTAGAAAGGAACAATAGAAAGCTGAGAAAGCAGGTGCGATGACAGATACATAGGTGGAGAGAAAGGGAAGGTTATACAGGGGGAGAGAGAGCTAGAGTCCAGTGGTTAGTAGATGAGTATTGATTTTGCATTTAAATTTCTGGAGGTTGTAGCCGTCAGGAAAGCAAGAATATGGGAGTGAGTTCCATAGGCGGGAAGTGCGAGAGAGGAAGCTGCAGGAGTAGAATTGTCGTCTGCATTTAGCTAACCTGACTGTGAATGGGTGGGACCCAGTTGCCAGTCTGGTTGCACGGGTAAACACCTGTTGAGGAGGCATCAGTCACTTAAGCTCATCCGAGCAGAAGCCATGAAAGTATTTATAGAAGAGACAGAGGGGGGCCACATTTCGACGATGGGAAAGTGGCTGCAGTCGAGTCGCCAGATCAGTACCTATCACATGACAGACTCTCCTTTGGAGCTTGTCAAGAACACTGAGGAGAACGGCAGGGGCGCCTGACTATAAATGGCAGGAGTACTCCATGCACGGACGGATGGTTATAACTGCTCTTACGTTATAACTGCTGTTAGTCCAGATGTAAGTTACATCGTAACACAATTGTCGCAATATCCAACCATGGATCACTTGAAAAGAGCCAAACAAATCTTACGCTAATTAAAAAGCTCAAAAACACATTTTTAAGGTTTAATAATTCTAGTACCCCGCTAACTTTAAGGGGCTTTTGTGATGCTAATTGGGGAAATTCAAGAGACCGCTGTAGTATTACGGGGTACGTTTTCCATTTACCGCTTTATATAATTTCTTTTCTAGCATTTTTCCAGTGTGGAATTCTCTTCCGATTTCTTGATTCTCTACCGTCTATAATTTTAAAAAAATCGATGCAACGTCAATTGCCATATTTTCTTCCTAAAACCTGTTTTTAATTGTCTTTTCATCTCAGTGAAATCTTTCGCACCCACTGTGCCTTGTGGCGTTATAGCCTTGTTTGCGGGCGTTGGGAGTGTTGGTTTTAGTAAAATGATTAAGCAAACGTTATTGAAAATAAATATTTATGGTATTGCGTTTTCTCTGTAATTTTTTTTAGATTTATAAGCGAAAATTATATCGATTGTTTTATTGTATGGACAAAGTATTTGAAATATAATGAATTCCTCAACAGTGGAATGTAGTTCTACAGAAGGATACCCAGAATGCAATGGACTGAACACGCGAATAACGAAGAACTTTTAAGGAAAATGGAAATAAAAAAAGGTGCTTAAGTTAGAATCAGAAAGTGTCAATTGAAATTTGTAGGCTACGTAATGAGAAGAGACCACTTGGAGAAGTTAACACTCACAAGATATATTAAAGACACAACAGGCAGAGAGAAAATTGGGTAATTGTAAAAATGCACATTTTACTATGAACTCCGTCGAATAGAAAGGCATATTCAATAATCTCTCTCTCTCTCTCTCTATATATATATATATATATAGATAGATAGATAGATAGATATAGGAAGTAGCTAACCTAGAGAGCCAACGAACCTACCAAGGTTTCACCAAATTGGATCTCCAGGGAAAGTTTCAGCCAACTTTCCCTGAAGATCCAATTTGGTGAAACCTTGGTAGATTCGTTGGCTCTCTAGGTTAGCTACTTACTTATTTGCTCTTCTTGTGTATTGAGCGCTTTACGTGTTAGGTTACTCGTCTCAGGTTTTTTTTCCTTTCGACTAGTACTTTGACTAATGTTCAAGTGCTTAATTCGTTTCTTTTTTTGTTTCCATTTTTTCTCCTTAGGGTTTATATTCGGTAGGTTTTTCGAGACGTGTTCAAAGACAAATTTACAGTTATATATATATATATATATATAAGGTGATTTTTATTTTTATTGTAATTTTTCCTTAATCTTAGGAACGTCATTACCTTGTTTGAAGTGAAATTATTATTTTTAAAAAATTAACTTCTAACCATAGCAAAATATTCTATAGAAACAATACTAGGAAAGAGTAAAGTGTTGAAATATCCAAGAAATATGAATCAAGACATTTGAATAAATATCTCATATTTAATACAAAGGATAGTTGTCTATGTTTCGTGTCTCTTTGGGCTGTAGGCGATCATGGCCTTTCCCATCTTCCTATCCCTTGTAGCTCCTAATACGATTTCTTTTTTTAACCCTTTCCAAACCCCGTTCTGCCATCCATTTGATCAAGCCCGTCAAGTATGTTACACGTTGCATTCACCTGGTTCTCATTACCACTGTGAGTATCAGATTCTCCAAGCTCTCCTTTCTCATTACATGTTCCAGGAACTTTAGCTGTCTTTATGTGTCGTCAAGTATTAGTTCCCTTTTTGTTTCCATCCTCTCCAAAAAACACACCATTGCTCACATGTTCGGTCTACGATATTCTCAGCATCCTACCGTAGAACCACGGTTGCTTCAAGTCCTCTCCTTCATCTTCGAGGAGATTGTTCAGCAATAATTGAAGGACAGACATCACATAGCAATCCAGTACTCTCTTGTTTGTTGCCAGTGAAATTTTCCTGTCTCTCAACTCATTCGGGGTTTTTTTTTTAATCGTATCCCCTCGAGCAAGGCGGTAACGCCACTGAAGTGCAGAGTGCTACGTAAGAGTGTAAAGATTGGAAAAGAGAAAGCTGGAAACCACATCCTAAACAGGGAGCAAGGGATGAGCCTCTACACCTGTTCAATAGACATGGGTGGAGTGTGAACTGGGCGATAGTTTAGTCTATCTACTCCAATTGAAGAAAAAAGAAAAGTGGAAAGAGTGGAAAAGAGAAAGCTGGAAACCACATCCTAAACAGGGAACAAGGGATGAGCCTCTACACCTGTTCAATAGACGTGGGTGGAGTGTGAACCGAGCGATAGATTAGTCTATCTACTCCAATTGAAGAAAAAAATAAATAAATAAAAGAGTGAAAAGATTGGAAAAGAGAAAGCCGGAAACCACATCCTAAACAGGGAACAAGGGATGGGCCTCTTCACCTGTTCAATAGATGTGGGTGGAGTGTGAACCGGGCGATAGTTTGATCTTTCTACTCCAGTTAAAAAAGTTTAACTTAGTTAAAGTCCAATCAAAGAAACTTCTTAAAAATAAATAAATACAAAATCATTACTTACTTTTACTAAAATTTCAAATAAATCTAACCAACATGACCGAACATGCTTCATTGCCAGTTGACAAAAAGAAAAATGGTTATTTTATCTAGTGGCCAGAGAAATGGGTTTGGGAGGTAGGTTAAAAATTCAACTAGCTAGCCGAAAGTGACTTGGCTAAAAAGAATACACGGAACAAGGAATTTAACAGAGGATTTAAGTCCATCCAAAGAGATTTCTTGGTTACAGGCAGTAAAAGAGATTGGGGATATTTTAGTGCGGCATAGTGAGGAAAAGGACAATAATAAAAACAGGATTCAGGAACACAGAAGATGGCGGTTGAAGCTGCATTTATTTTTTTTTAAAGATTTCAGGTAGAAAGGAAGCAAGAAATCACAAGGACAAAAATGCACGTTCGGTGTATGAAGTAAAAAAAAAAAAAACATTAGACAAAACCACATTCCGCATTAATAAAAAATATTGGCTTGCGTAAATGTTAGTTCGGTTTATTAAGAAATTAAAGAAAATATTTGTGAATTTTTTTCCCTCAAACATACGCACACTACTGGGAACCCGACGTAATGTTGATTTTTAAGTGTCGCTAAAATGTGGCAGAACACCGAAAGTATGGAATATCCACTAAGGATCGAACTCACTTGTAATAGGTTTTAGGGAGATAAATGCTAACCATTACACAACGTTGTGGTGTTGAAAAATTTGATCTCTAAACGCCACTTAGATGTGGCAGAAGGCCTACAGTATTAGGGGCCAAGTGAAGATCGAATTCACTACTCAGTTGTAATAGGTTCCAGCGTGACAATCTTGGTAACCATTACAATACGTTGCAGTGCCGACTAAGTTGGTTTTCTAAGCGCCACTTAAATGTGAAGATCGAACTCACTTATAATAGACTAGCAGTATCACCCGACGTTGCTCGGGTGTAATGAAAGTTTTAAAACTAATCCATGGTGGTGGAGCTCAGACTCTTTGGACGTTGGCACGAAAGACTAAAAAGCAATAGTTGTTTCCAGTCAAAGCAAAAGCGTAGATTGAAAGAAAAATGAATAGATGTAAGTCAAATTTTGATTTCCTGGCATCGATATCAAATTTTTTTCGTCGTAAACTGAATTTTGAAGGCTAAATAAGTCATCTGAGTAAATGGTATCATGGCTGAGAGTAAAAACTACAATTATACCTACTTAGAGCCAAACCCGAAGCAAAACCTAAATTAAAGAGGCTGAAAAAATACAGACATACAGGCAGATAAACAGACACACACACAAACATCTTGCCTTTTATATATATATATTATCGATTTTCTGCACTATTGTAAGAACTGCAACTTTGAAACTTCAGAATATAGTTTCTTATGTCTTTGTCTGTGAGTGTATCAAAATTGATTAAAATTGGACCACTCCTCTATAACCCGATTTTTTCGATTATCGATTTTCGATATTTATCGGGGGCACCTCGACACAAATCCTAGCTAAGAACACTCGTAGATAGATCTATATAATTTGGGTAGATAGATCTATCTATCGCCCGGTTCACACTCCACCCACGTCTATTGAACAGGTTAAGAGGCTCATCCCTTGTTCCCTGCTTAAGATGTGGTTTCCGGCTTTCTTTTCCAATCTTTTCACTATTACATAGCCTCCTGCACATCAGTGGCGTTACTGCCTTGCTCGGGGTGATACGATTAAAAAAAAAACAAAATCGCAGACGCTTATAGTACAACTGTGTAAATTTTCAAGAAAATCGGTTCAGCCGTTTCGGAGTCTATAGGTAACGGACACACACACGCACACACACACATACAGACACACCCATAGACAGACAAAGTTCCATTTATAAATAAGTTTAGATTCACACGAGACAAGCTGGCCGTGATGTAATTCTTAAGCAATCTTTTTTCTCTAGTTCAATTTGGAATAAATTGTGAGTTTGATCCTCGCTGCTTGCTTCATACTTTTGGCCTTGTCCCTTATGTACGCTACGCTTAGAAAATAAAAAACAAATACTTCACCTAAAAATTCTGTTGATAGTTTCTGTTTATCAACATGTTCTTGGTTAAAAAATAAACTTGTGTACCAGGATTTAGATGTGTGTTGTAGTGCAGTGGATATCGGCTCAGAACGAGAGATCGGAGAGCCGATTTCGAATTCTAGTTGAATTTGTTGTATTCAGTTACGCGTAAATACACTTGGGAAAATATTAATCCCTCTCGTTTCTCGATATAGGTCAAATAACAGGACAGGTTGAGATCTATAGCCTTGATTGGCAACCGGTCTAGCGCAGAAAGCAATGGCAACCTACTGCAGGGAAAATTTTCTTCCTAGTTAGTCATGTCTCGTTTGAGACATGATCTCCCAAGCGTGTATCACGTATGACATATAACTGACTGACTGATAGCAGGATTTACAGTTTTAGTTTGTATGTGTATCCGAAGATGACTGTGTAGTTAGGCAGTTAAATAATCCCTGTTGCAGACGCTTTCTCAGGCACATTTGTGTTCGTTCAACACCCACAGAGGCAAACTGTGGGTTTTACTGCTATTATACTGAGTAGACCTTAGTTCCTGTTCTTGGAAGAGTGCGCATTCTGAACAAGGCCAACACGCTCAAACTCTCGGTCATAATGTCTTGTGAGTACGTGCTAATACATCCATCGACGCCGCTAAAGGATGAAAAAAAGTTCCTGGCCCTGCACAGTGAACCGACCTTCTTAGCAGCGGATTTAGCAAACGATTCGATATAGTCATTCCACTTGATGTCCGCTGAGAGTGTCAGGTCAAGAAAGCGTAGTGATTTACTCTCAAGGAGGCTAGCCTGTTCCATACTAATGGGGGGGGGTAGAAGCGATTGTCTATGATGCTTAATAGATAGCAGCTTCGTTTTGGAAGCATTAAAATTTACGAACCATTTCTTACCCCAGTCCCCCACGGATTGGAGGTCCTTTTCAAGTTCGGGAGCGAGGTTCGCTTTGTCAACCTCAGCAGATTTTTGCTCGAGGCGAGAGTAAACGGTTGTGTCGTCCGCTGAGAGTGTCAGGTCAAGAAAGCGTAGTGTTTTACCTCACAAGGCTTGGGTATAGTTTTCAGGAACTTTCCAAAGGTGTCGCACTCCTCCATACCGATAACGTCAAGAATCGCCTTCCTAACAAATCGATCATACGGAAACTAACCCGGGTCTCATGGTCAAAAACAAAAAAAAAATTTTAACCACTCGGTCAACTGTGTGTTAGAGAATAGGTAACAATTAACTTAGTGGAAAATAGAGTTGAGGGGTCGAATTCATATTGCGGTAAAGGCAGTTACGTTAACTTGTTAATGATGTTCCTGGTGTAATCAATTACTAAGTTGACATATATATTCAGATGACACCACCATTTACGACCGTCTCTGTAAGAAGTCTGCCAAAACTGATAATGTAAACCTGGCTGCTGCACTTTAAAAGGATCCCCAATCAGTGATTGAATGGGATGGAACATGGCTAGTAAATTTGAATGCCCCCAAAACGAAGCTGCTCTCTTTTAATCACCATAAGAAACATACCTGGCTCCTATTAGAATGGATAACGCTAGTCACCTAAGCAAAGAACTGCACCTCATTGATCTCACTCTCACATAGCCCCAAATGAAGTAACTACATATTTATTTTAATCATCTCACCCAAGCAAGGCATTCTACTGCCACTGTTGCGCAGGGGGTTACACAGGGAAAAGTGATGAGAAAGAGGGGTTAGTTATAGGAAATGTTAGGAGAAGGGTAATAGTCGGATAAGAAGACCGAGGATGGGGATGGAGTAAATGAAAAAAAGAGCTTGAGAGAATAGATGCGAGTTAGTGAGATAGGAGATGTCTATTGACCTTACATTCAAATTCCTGGAGATTGTAGCTATTGGGGAAGCAAGTATATGGAAGGGAATTCCACAGGTGGGGAGTGCGTGAAAAAAGCTATTAGAGTAGAAATTGCGGTTACATTTATCGGTTTCAAGGGTAGGACCTAGTTGCCAGTCTAGTAGCTCGTGCAAATTCATACCGTTGACATCACGCTGGTGGGATAGCGACTGCAGCCGAGCTGACAAGTCGGGATCGATCACATTACAGATTCTCCTTTGTATTTTGTCAAGAACCCCGAAGTGAATAGTAGGGACACCCGACCAGATGTGGCAGCAGTATTCAATACACGGGAGGATGGTAGATTTATATATGTGTAAACGGTGGTGTCGTCAGTGTACATGCCTACTTGGGATATTATTACATCAGGGATATCGTTAAATGTAGATCAGTTAATTCGTAGCTGAATCTACTACTAGGAAGTTTGGTTTACTGTGTCAGGCCAGGAAGTTTTTCTGGTCAGAATGCATTTTGCCCATTGATAAATGTACCATTCGTCCGTGCATTGAATATTTTGCCATACCTGGTCGGGTCCTCCTGTAATTTATTTTGATGTTGTTGATAAAATTCAAAGGAGGATCTGCAATATAATCGATTCTAACTTGGCAGCCCTCCTTTCTCGCCGATGTTTGGTGGCTTCCCTCTGTCTTTTCTACAAGTATATTAATGATAACTGATCAGACGAACCTTTTTTTTTTTGGTACTCCGGCCACATGTATTTGTCTTACGGCATATCACGTTGAATACACCGGATCTCGTCCGATCACCGAAGTTAAGTAACGTGAGTCTGGTCAGTACTTAGATGGTGACCGCTTGGGAATACCAGGCGCTGTAAGCGTTCAATGAAGGATGTGCGTTGTGGTGCAGTGAATGTCGGCTTGGAAAGAGAAATCGGTGAGCCGATTTCGAATTCCAGTTGAGTACTCTGCATTCACTTAAGCACTGGTACACTTGGGAAAGGTATTAATCCGTCACTTCCCTCCGGTTGTGGGTTAAATAACAGGATGGGGCCTGGGGGCAACCCATCTAGTGTTGGTGTCACAATAAAAACACCCTTGGTATCCCTGACGAAGCATCACGTATTCAGCTATTTGACAAGATTGTGAATTTCGCTATAAACTGCGCCAGGGTTCCAAATGCACAGGGAATACTGGGGGTGGGGGTGTAATGAGTTCTATCTCGGTCAATGCCACAACAGGACGACGACCACATGTATTTACTCGAGCTACTAGAATGGCATCAAGGCCTAACCCTTTTACTGACGAAATAGTTAAATGTAAACCCTCTCTTCTTCTCTAACAGTTTCTTTTCTCGCACTCCCCATTTGTGGAACTCTCTTCCATTTGCTTGATTTTGTCATAGCTACAATCTCCAAAAATTTAAACGCAACGTCAATATCACATCTTTATTATCCTGGATTCTCACCCATCTCTTATCTTCAACATCTGCTGTACATTTTCCATTCTCTCACTTTACCCGCTGTACACCAGTGGCATTTCTGCCTGACTTGGGGTGAAATGATTTTATATATAAATGAAATATATAAACCCATTTCTCCTTTCTTCAGCAGGGAAAAATAGAAGGGCCAACCGTGTTTTATTAGTGCAACATGTGCACGGGATCATAATTTAAAATTCGAAACCATACAGGCGAATGAACAGTTTACAGTTAATCTAAACTTATTTAAAAAAGGCACTTTGTCTGTGTGTGTGTGTGTGTCTGTGCGTGTGTGTGTCCGTTACCTATAGACCCCAAAACGGCTGAACTGATTTTCTTGAACATTTACACAGTTGTACTATAAGCGTCTGCGAGTGTTCTTAGCTAGGTTTCGTGTCGAGGTCAGTCAGTTAAGTGCCATGCACAACACACGCTTTGGGCGATCATGTCTCGAAAGAGACATGACTGACTGGGCAGAAGATTATCCCGCAGTAGGTTGCCATTGCTTTCTGCGGTAGACTGGTTGCCGACCAAGGCTATAGAACCCAATCTGTCCTATTATTTAACCCATAACTGGAGGGAAGAGACGGATTAATACCTTTCGAGGTACTCCCGATAAATATCGAAAATCGATAATTGAAAAATTCGGGTTACAGAAGGAGTTGATACACTCATAGACAAAGACATAAGAAACGATATTCAGAAGTTTCAAGGTTGCAGTTCTTACAATAGTGCAGAAAATCTATAATATATATATATATATATATATATATATATATATATATATAAAAGGCAAGGTGTTTTTGTGTGTGTCTGTTTATGTGCCCGTTTGTCTATTTTTTCAGCCCTTTTATTTATTTTTTGCTTTGGGTTTGGCTCTAAGTAGGTATAATTGTTTTTCTTAGTCTCAGCCATGATACCATTTACTCCGAGGACTTATTTAGCCTTCAAAATTCAGTTTACGACGAAAAATCTTATTTGATATCGATACCAGGATATCAAAATTTGATTTACATCCATTCATTTTTCTTTCAGTCTACGGTTACGCTTTAACTGGAAAGAACTTTTGCTTTTTAGTCTTTCGTGCCAACGTCCAGGACCATGGATTAGTTTTAAAGCTTTCATTACACCCGAGCAACGCCGGGCTATACTGCTAGTTAAGCAAATAAAGAGGTTGAAAAGAGCCATGATGATTTATTTTGTAAATAGAAAATATAATTTCATTCCATTTTTACTAAATATGCTATAATTTTCATAAATAATTTCGTATTTCATGGCTGATTTCTTTAAAAAAAAATTCCAGTGAGGACTACCTTCGGCGATGAATGTTTCATAACGGGAAGAACGTTTTAGGAAGTTTGGAGTTATACAACCTTCTTACCATTATTTCTTTCCAATTTGGCCTTGTGCAATATTTATTTCAGCTATGGATTAAATAACTGGGCAGACTTGGTTCGTGGGTTTCAGTCACATTATACGAACGACTCCGAATGCAAAATCCTGGAATTGTCGTCGGGAAAACAACTTGCTTAAATTTCCCAAGAGTTCATGTAAACCCAAACATATTAAAAACAATGTAATCTGTCGAGACAAATGGTCGGCATATTTTTCTTGTTCTTCTTCTTCGTATGGTTTTTCTTCAAAACGTGGTCGAATATGTCTCTCCAAAACTGCTTGTCCTTTGTAAGTCACGAGCAATGCTTTCCCTTGTTTTGCTTTACATTCACAAAAAAAATCGTTAGATCGATTATTCGACGTTGCCTCCTGTTTCACTTCCCTTCGCTATGTCCAATGAGTGTCGAATTCTCCAAGGCTTCTTTCCTAATTATGTATCCCAGAAGTATCAATGACTCGTTTTGAGTACAAATTTCTTTCTCGATCTTATTTCCTTAAAACAACGTCGTTGCTTAAATATTCTATTCATGGTATTCTCAGCATCTTGCTGTAGTTCAACATTTTTTCTTTGTTTCTAAGAACATTTTCCTGTTTTTTAAGACTTCATTTGGGAGAAATCTTTTACCATTTGATTCCGACTTCGGATTTCACTGTCACATATTGCAGTTGGTGTAGCAATTTCTAGATAGATTTGTGTATTGCTTGACTTTAAGGTCCGTTATTTCTTAAGGTGGAACGAGAAATCGGGGTGCCGATTTCGAATTCCAGATGAATTCGTTGCATTCACTTACACGCAAATACCCTTGGGAAAGATATTAATTCGTCTCTTCCCTCCAGTTATGGGTTAAATAACAGGACAGATTAGGTTTTATAACCTTGGTTGGTAACCGGTCTACTGCAGATAATCTTCTGCCCAGTCATGTCTCCTTCGAGACATGATCGCCCAAAGTATGTATCACGTATGGGACTTAACTGACTGGTATGCATTAAATACAAATGTTGGTTATAAATTTTAACAGAAAGAATCAACTGAGTAATGGCCAAGGGTGTAGAGACCAGTTATGAGGTCGCAGGATACGACAACACACCTACCTATTTTTACTATATTGTACAGTTTTGTGGTACAGTGGATATCGGCTTGGAACGAGAAACCGGGGAGCCGAGTTCGAATTCCAGTTGAATCCATTGTATTCACTTACTCGCAAATACCCTTGGGAAAGGTATTAATCCGTCTCTTCCTTCCAGTTATGGGTTAAATAGAAGGACAGATTGTATTCTATAGCCTTGGTCGACAACCAGTCTACCGCAGAAAGCAATGGCAACCTACTGCGGGATAATTTTCTGCCCAGTCAGTCATGTCTCTTTCGAGACATGATCGCTCAAGCGTGTATCACGTATGGCACTTAACTGACTGACTGAATATAATAGTTGGAATAATGATTAAGGCTTCTACTGGGCATAAAGTGGGGGATCAGTTTTATATTGTTATGAAGTAATAAACTGATCCCCCACTAATTAATACTTAATAATATAATACATCTCTTTCCCTTCTAGCTATGAGTCAAATAACAGGACAGATTGGGTCCTATAGCCTTGGTCGGCAACCAGTCTACCGCAGAAAGCAATGGCAACCTACCGCGGGATAATTTTCTGCCCAGTCAGCTTAAGCTGCTAACGATACGGTAATGCTAAAGGCTATCTCCTCCTACTTTCTTACTCTTTACTACCCTTCCGTTTGGCAAAGGTGAGAGAAAGGCTGAGGAGAGATACAGGGGAAAGAAAAGCTCATGTAGAGAGTAAGTTTTACGGAGGAACTAACTAACTAAAAAAATGAACAAGTAGAATTATTATATGATTTGTTTAGTTAAATAAATATTTTATAAGATTGCATGCAACCTGCCCTGTAATTGCTGATGGAAATATTGCTGGAAATATTTTATTCGTATTATTATATCCTCGGAACGCGCGTAATACATTACTAAAAACCTTTCGTTATTTCAGATTCACTATTTTTGTCAATGCAAACATGGCGGTTAAAATTCGCATTGATATTATTTTTACAATTCGAGCTAAATCTGAAATTAGAAAAGATTTCTGGGGAAAATAGTAGGGATGTGGTTTGCTCTCTCGACATTTTCCCAAAAAATTATACTAGTCAGGCAAAATATCATTTTTTCTTGTAATCATTTCACTCCTAGCAAGGCTGTACTGCCACTGGTGCACAAGGGGTTACAAGGGCGGATAGCTTGAAGAAAGAGGATAAATATACAAGGGGTGATGGAGAAAGGATAAGAGAAAGATGGGAATATTGGTAGGAATGTGAGAGTAGACCGAGAAGGAAGAATAATATAAAGGGCTTGACACGGAAAGGATGAAAGGAATATTAGAATCAAGAAAATGAAAGATGGCCGTTGACTTTGCACTTAAATTCTTGGAGATTGTAGCTATCAGAGAAGCAAGTACAGTACTATACAAAAGTATTAGGACAAGAACTATTTCATCTTTTATGAGGCATATTGACAGAAAATAAACAATTTAATTAAAGTAATTTTATTTGATTTACACAACAAATGCTTTAACAAGAAAAATACTTGTTACAAAATAAATTTAATATTCAGTATAGTTGCCTTTTGCTTTGATCACAGCCTTCATTCAGGCATTGGCATCACAAGCTTTTTCAATGTATCTAATGGTATCTCCTGCCAAGCAGCTTGTATTTGTTTCCAAAGTGTGTTTGGTAAAGTAGTATTAGATTTATCAATTCGAGAGGAGCGGGGAGAAAAATGTCAGTCATATCCAAAGATAATAGAATAATGAGTAGTTTCAAAATAATTTGTTTAATAGAAAATAGGAAATAATTAAATATAACTTCTTTTTAATATATTTCTTTTACACCTAGTTTTAAATAATCAATATTTGTTAGCAATTTACTTGGCTTTTCACCCTGTATTTGAATTTCAGTGAAGTTTTTAGTAAAATCACCCCTGTCCTAATACTTTTGCACACTACCGGTGGTGTGCAAAAGTGTTAGGACAGGGGTGATTTTAAACTTTATTCCGATGACTCATAAAAATTAAATTGTTTTTGTCTTAATACTTTTGTGCAGTACTGTATATGAAAGGGATTTCTTAAGGTAAAATGTGCGGGAAAAGAACTGATTGAGTAGAAATGGCGGTTACATTTTTCTGTTTTGTTTGTGAAAGAGCGTTACCGCGTTGCTAATTTAGCAGCCCTAGTAAATTCATGCAGAAGGGAGACCAGGAAAATAAGCTCATCAGAGTAGAAGAGAAGAACCGGAAGATGCAGGAAGTGTGTTTCTTCTAAATAAAAATAATACAAAATCCACATTCATTATCATTTTATTTATCTAAACCCATAAACTTTAAGTATTACAATCTGTCCGAAATGTAAATTTTAGTTGTGGAAATGGGCGTTCTTTAAAAGCTATTATGAAATATATTTAATATACTATTTATTTCTGTGAGTTTATAAATATTGTAGCACTGTGCTAGACTGGTTATTATTTGTTACTTCTTGGTGCACACTACTAGCGGAGCGGTCATGTTTATACTGTAACAGCAGCAAGAAAACAGGAGCAATCAACACAAACTTCGATTCCGAGACTCCAAGAATACCGAACAAAACAAAAACAGACAGAACAAAAGTGATCTTGTCGCAAAATTGTGGATAATTATCTTCATAGACTGATAAAAGAGATTGCTAACTAGTTCCAAGCTTATTTTTTCTAAAAGAATGGTAATTGTAAAATAGCTTTTCGAACTGTTATTTTTTAGTAGTCCGTGAAAGTCATCTGCATGTTTTATCGCTTAAAAACAAAGCAAACGTCTAGAAACAAATCCTAAATTCCCATGTAAGCTATCTCTGTCTGCTGCATGTCGTGAACTAACATGAGAAAGTTCCCTCCAAAGACCCCGGGGTTTGAGTAGCCGTATTTTTTCCTCTAGTCGCAGGCAACAGACCTGTTTAAAGATGCAGGAATAATTTTCTGTTTGGCACATTTACATCAGCCTGGAACTGCGCATCTAAACTACTAGTCGCCATTTGAGCCATATGAGTCAAAGGCTGTCGATCTACTCTTTTGATAACAAGGCGAGTATTCGAAGGAGATCTCTGGTCTGGAAATTATTCCTTTGATATCTTCATTTTTAGTTTGAGCCCATTATATGGTGATCTTAGCCCATTATATGGTGATCTTAGCCCATTATATGGTGATCTTAGCGAGCATATATTGCGCGATGGATGGCTTCACAAAACATCGAATATTATTATAAAACCAAAATATTACCTGAAAAAGGCTAGAGTCCTGTGCTTAAATAGTCTCGTCAGATCCTTTAAATACGTATAGCGTCAAAATTGTTCAGAAATATCTAAACTATGAGCTGCATAAAACTGCTTTTTAAGATCAATGGCTAAAAATGGGTTTGAACGAATAAAGTCTGTAGGTCTGAGCGAGAACTCTCCTCTTTCGAATCAAAATGGCTGGCGTTACAGAATTAGAAATATCAGTCAGTTAAGTGCCATACGTGATACACGATTGGGCGATCATGTCTCGAAAGAGATATGACTGACTGGGCAGAAGATTATACCGCAGTAGGTTGCAATTGCTTTCTGCGGTAGACTGGATGCCAACCAAGGCTATAGAACCCAATCTGTCCTGTTATTTGACCCACAGCTGGAGGGAAGAGACGGATTAATACCTTTCCCAAGGGTATTTGCGCGTAAGTGAATGCAATGAATTCAACTGGAATTCGAACTCGGCTCTCCGAATTCCCGTTCCGAGTCGATATCCACTAGACCACAACGCACATCCGCTTATATTAGAAATATAACTGTGCCAAATAAGATAAACTACATCACTTGAAGACTTTCAAAAGCAGCAACAAATAAAATGGATATTGCGTGTAACACGAAGAGAAAATTATGACAATTAAATTACTGACGTTCCACACCACATGGAACAAAAATTTAGGAAGAAAACGCCCGCCACTCATACTAGAAAGAGTGATAACAGTTAGTGGATCCACGAAACCGTCTTTACTGTTTTAAGAGAAAAATTCTGGAAATTTCAGTTGACGATAGGGGAGGTCAATGAATGCCGAATATTTCCTTATAAGGAAACGACTAATATTCCCATTACTATGATGGCATGAAATATATTTCCACGTTTTCCTTTGCTCCTCTTGCCTTCAATCTGTCCTTTGATTATCAAATTTTCCAAGCGTTTCTATCTCATTCTCTGTCCTAGAAATTTCTTTTTAATTTTAAGTATAAGCCTCGTTTTGGTTACCATATTCTCTAAAACTTTGTCGCTGCTCACATGTTCGATTCATGGTATTCTCAGCATCCTTCTGTAGAATTATGGTACGTGATATACTCAGTTCGGTTCCTGGTTTACTCATCATCCTTATGCACTGATCTATTTCTTTTGTCCCAAGACACATCTTCATCTTTGAGGGGGATTGTCCAGCATTCACTGGCATATAGAAGAATCAATATTACATAACAGTTCCGTGTTAATTGAAAGGATTCTTAATTAGCCTAATTTGGAAAGCAGAAATTGCTGCGAGCTTTGGAAGAATTGTTTCTTTATCGAGACAAAGTGAATATATCTTCGATGCATTCATTCAATAATGCTTAACAGAAAATTTAAAAGAAAAGAAAACTTTTCTCGTGTTAGATTCACTCTATTTTTTCTAGATTTACTTGTATGGCAACGATTATCAACTCTTAAGTAGCGAAAATAATTGCTAAACAGTTATTTTCTCTGGTAAGGTTGAAAAAAAAAACTTCTCTCCTAAGAAATATCGTATGACGGTAGAGGTCCAAATCTTAACAGTACAACGGTTGAATAAGCAACGATATATATATACGAAAAATTACAGAAGGATTTGAAATAATTAAGTAAATAATTCATTGAGTTTTTTTAATTAGACCTCAACAGAAAGCAGAAAGCACTGGACGGCCGTTTCGTCCTATATTTGGGACTCATCAGCAGTGCGCATCCATTACCAAGAGTTGATACCCAGGCAGTTAGGTTATTAAGCGAACGTCATACGAACTGTACTACTGGCCCCGGTGACGAAGAGCTAACAAATTAAACTTGATATAGCGCCGCTCATTCACATATTCCGTGGTGGAACTCTGCTGAGCTCCTTTTACCCATAGGGCTGAGCTTCCCAGAGCCACGGCTACTATCACCAAGTCGCTCACACTGGAGCATTATAAGCCGGTTCAAGCAACGATATCAGTCAGTTAAGTGCCATACGTGATGCACGCTTGGGCGATCATGTCACGAAAGAGACATGACTGACTGGGCAGAAGATTATCCCGTAGGTTGCCATTGCTTTCTGCGGTAGACTGGTTGTCGACCAAGGCTATAGAACCCATAACTGGAAGGAATAGACGGATTAATACCTTTCCCAAGGGTATTTGCACGTAAGTGAATACAATGGATTCAACTGGAATTCGAACTCGGCTCCCCAGTTTCTCGTTCCGAGCCGATATCCACTGTACCACAACACACAACCACAAGTAATTGTCGAAGGATTTGAAATAATTAAGTAAGTAATTCATCGAGTTTTTTTATTAGACTTCAACAGAAAGCAGAAAGCACTGGACGGCCTTTTCTTTCTATATTTTGGGATGTTGCTAGATTTTGGGATGAAATTTCGAATTTCACGGAATATGTGAATTTTATTGAGTTTAATTCGTTACCTCTTCGTCACCGGGGCCCGTGTTACAGTTGGTATGACGTTCGCTTAATAACGTAACTGGTTATTTTTCAATTCCTGGTAGTGGATGCGCAATGTTAATAAGTCCTAAATAAAGGACGAAACAGCCGTCCAGTACCTCTGCATTCTGTTGAGGTCTAATAAATAAAAACTCGATGAATTTCTTATTTAAAGATATATGTATATATAGCGAAAGAAAAGACCATAGCGATTGATACACTTTTTATCTGAACTTATTTATAAATGGAACTTTGTCTCTGTGTGTGTGTGTGTGTCCGTTACCTATAGACTCCGAAACGGCTGAACTGATTTTCTTGAAAATTTACACAGTTGTACTATAAGCGTCTGCGAGGGTTCCTAGCTAGGATTTGTGTCGAGGTACCCCCGATAAATATTGAAAATCAATAATCGAAAAAATCGTGTTATAGGAGGAGTGGTCCGATTTTAATCAAATTTCATACACTCATACACAAAGACATAAGAAACGATATTCAAAAGTTTCAAGGTTGCAGTTCTATCTTTGGATGACTTATTTCACTCCAATATCGGAAATCGATACCCCGATATCCTACAGGGTCTGATCAAAATCAGTTTTTCAGCCCTTTTATTTTTGTTTTTGCTTCTGGTTTGGTTCTAAGTAGGTATAATTGTAGTTCTTAGTCTCAGCCATGATACCATTTACTCAGAGGACTTATTTAGCCGTCAAAATTCAGTTTACGACGGAAAAACTTATTTGATATATATACCAGGAAATCAAAATTTGACTTACATCCATTCAGTTTTCTTTCAGTCTATGGTTTCGCTTTAACTGGAAAGAACTATTGCTTTTTAGTCTTTTGTGCCAACGTCCAAAGTGTTTGAGCTCCAGGGCCATGGATTAGTTTTAAAGCTTTCATTACACCCGAGCAACGCCGGGTTAAAAGAATTTGGAGGGCCCTCATTATGTATGTTCACCCCTAGTGACTATAAAGTGATATAATGCTTATAAGGACTTCTATTATATAGTTTAATCACAATATCTATCTATCTATCTATCTATCTATCTATCTATCTATCTATCTATCTATCTATCTATATCTCTGTCTAAGTCTGTTCATTATCTATCTATCTATCTATCTATCTATCTATCTATCTATCTATCTGACTACGCCATACAACATATTTATAGATCAATTAATTACCAATATTTTATTATTTGTCATAGAATATTGTATAATCAAAATGGTAAGTATCAGCTATGAGTCACGTTCAAAGATGACAACGCAGAAATTATGTTGCAGTAAAAATCTTGACGTTAAAAAGCTTTTCCAAATTGCGTACAACTTCAACTGCTGTTCTACCATTTTCTCTCTAATGAGTTACCCAATAATCTACACAATACGCCTGTAGAATAACAGAAAAACATTCTACAAAATTTCGCACAGGATGTCAAGAAATTTAAGACGCATTAAAAGTAGATAGAACGCTTTTTGAATTGATATATTTGTATGCAAACCCAGTTTTAAAAAACATTATGTTACCATCTTTACAACACATGAAAACATGTCTGTTTTTTTTTTCTTTAATGTTCGTCTTTAAAAAAAAATCTCCAGCAGACGTAAGGATGTAGCCATGAAACTATTTGTTAGCACAATAAAGTCAGGTAGGCGGATTCCCGTAGCAAATTGTTTCTGGAAAATGATCGCGCCCTAGGCTGGCGTTGATTTACGAGGGAGTGTTAACACATTTTGGAAGATATGTTTATACTTCATCAGGAGAGTCATCGTTTTGTATTAAAGATTTCTTTTGACTTTTCTGTTCAAAGGATTTAAAATATTGATGCGAATTTGTGGGTTTAGCTCCGCCCTCTGCGGCTATAACTTTTTGATTGTTTTATTTTCATTCTAATCCTTCGCATGCAGTTGACCTTTATGAAATTTATATTTTCAAGAGTTTTAAATCAATAACTCCACCCCCAGCTTTAATTTTTTTGTAAGATAGCTTATTAGATATAAACAGAATCTATGGAAACATCTAAAGTCTAAAATAAACGCAGGATTAGCCAAAAAAGTACATCCGTATTACTCGTCTAAAATTCAACCATCTGCTTATCCTACAATGGAGTAAGAGAGAAAAGATTTGCTTAAATATATTTGCATTCATAATGATCGTGGATTTAAGCAATGAAAGTTTTATGCAATTGTTTAGAGTAAAAGTTAAACGCAACATGTACAAACTATCTAAAGACAATTTAAAAAAAATTCTTTTCAACCCATGCAAGGCGGTACCGCCACTGATGCGCAGGGGGCTACATAAGAGAGTAAAAGTTTAGGCAGGAAGAGAATGAAGAGAAAGACGAACCAGTTACAGGGGGTGTCAGAGAAAGGACAAGAGAAGAATGGGAACACAGGTGTGAAGACAGTTGCAAAGGTAGAAAGGAAAAAAAATCACAGGGATTCAAGTGGATAAGAGATGGGTATTGATATTGCATTGAAATTCCTGGAGGTTGTAGCAGTCAGGAAAGCAAGCATATGGAAGGGAGTTCCACAGGCGGGAAGTGCGAGAAAATAAGCTACTGGAGTAGAATTGTTGGCTGCATTTAGTTGATCTAACTGTAAATAAGTAAGACCTTGTTGCCAGTGAAAATAAAAACAACCCGAAATGAATAAAAGTTTTAGCTTAAGTTTCACTGAAGTTTGTTGAATACATTAGACAACAGCTCATGCCTCGAGCGTATACCAGTCGAAACGTCGTGACTGTGAGAAGACACGAGTCTACATAGGAAAATGTATCAGAGAAATAAAACATGAATTTTGACTTAAGTTAACCTCTCGCATATGTTTTTCAGTTACCTAATTTTAGCGAATTCCAGTTGAATTCCTTGCATTCACTTACGCACAAATACCCTTTGGAAAGGTATTTATCCGTCTCTTCTCCAGTTATGGATTAAACAATAGGACAGATTGGGTTCTATAGCCTTGGCTGGTAACCAGTTTACCCCCAGAAAGCAATGGCAACATACTGCGGAATAATCTTTTGAGACATGATTGCCCAAAGTTTGTATCACGTATGGCACTTAACTGATTGACTGAATTTTAGCAAAACTTTTCTAGAACGAATAAATTTAATTAGTGAACATTTTCCTTAATAGAATATCTTTTATAGATGTTACCAATTTCTGGAAGATTAACTAATGTATTTGTTCTTGAAATCTATTAGGCAAAACAAAACACGTTTTCGAAAATTCAGCATTTAGACTTCTCGGAAAATTCTACATTGATAATATTCTTAGTTTTGATGTTGGTAACGAATTAGCAATTGAATGATTGGCGAAGCGGAAGCAAAGAAAGTAGTAGACCAAGGGACGAGGATAATAGGACAGCTAAAGGAAGAGAATATGTGTTGCTTCAAAAGAAAGGCAAATCGGAATAACAATGAAAATATAAGATCGAGAGAGAGAGAGAGAGAGAGAGAGAGAGAGAGAGAGAGAGAGAGAGAGAGAGAGGAAAAAAGATAAGAATAGGAATATAGTGATGGGGAAAAGGAGGGATAGAGAGAGAGAGTGGAGAATGTGAGAGAGATAGCAAGAGAGAGTATAGAGATTAAGGAAAAGATGGTGAAAATTTATTAAGGGAGATAGCCGTCGAGAGAAAGGGAGAGAGAGTGAGAATGTATATAAGAATAGCGATTCAGATGGATATCGAGAGAAAGTGGAAGACTGCGGAAAATATATATATATATATATATATATATAGGAAAGAGTATTAATAAAAAGTTTTTGATTTTTAAAAAAACGTACTTTTTTAAACAGTATTTGTTTATTTTTAATGTAGTTTTATATTTCAAACCGTCCTCGGTTCTTCATCGGAAACAAGTGATTTTTTTAAATTTAGAATTGGAAACGCGTTCTACGGTAGCGTTCGCACATTTGTTTGTTTACAACACGTGGTGTCGATAAACTAAGCAACATACGGCACGTCCGTTTGTTTATTATCGGTAAACCAGTCAACACGTGGCACCTCCGTGGAGAAAGTCTGTTTGTGTTGGTTAAAAAATTACTTGGAATATCTATTTTTTCGTTGTTTGTATCGCGTGGTGTCGATAAACCAATTCGCATGCGGTACGTTCATTTGTTTATTTTCGGTCAACCAATCAACCAATCAACACGCGGCATGTACCTTTAGAGAGTCTGTTTGTCCCAGAAAAAAATTTTTTTGGAATGTCTTAGAGAGAATTCTTATTATCTATTGAAATATTTGTAGAGATTCAACACACCTAAGTCCCTATTTAACCCTAGTTTGTGTGTGTTTAATTTCAATATGTTATATATATATATATATATATATATAAACAGAAAATCTAAGCAGGAGCCAACCAACCTACCTAGGTTTCACCATACGGCTCGTACCAATTTACCCTGACGAGCCGTAGGGTGAAACCTAGGTAGGTTTGTTGGATCTTGCTTAGATTTTCTGTCTTTGCTGCTCTACCTTCGTATCGAGCGCTTTAGTGTTAGGGTTTTCGTCTTGGGGTTTTTTCTTTCTTACGAGTACTGGACTTTTTGTTCAGGTACTTCGTTTGTTTCCTTTTTTTACTTCCCTCTCTTTTCCCTCCGAGTTTGTTCTCGGTGGGTTGTTCAAGACGATTTAAATTATAGCTTAATTAGTACTAGTTTTGGCAGAGTTATATATATATATATATATATATATAACTCTGCCAAAACTAGTACTAATTAAGCTATATATATATATATATATATATATATATATATAGAGAGAGAGAGAGAGAGAGAGAGAGAAAGAGAAGAGCAAAATATTTCCTCCCAATTATGTCAAATACGACTTAATGTCAAGTTTGATGTGGCGTTGCGCACGTCTAGATAAAAATGCCTTGCATTGCCATTGTTTATTTATTTATTTTTACCGCAGACGTCAAGTCATAACGTTGATCCTGTCATTGGGAATGCAATAGATAGGTTTTGCTTATATGAATTATGTGCAGATCAAGAAATATACACCTAACAACCTTTTATAAATGTCTAGATATACGACAACTATTTAAGACTTTTAATTTACAATTTATTGAAATTACATTTAAATATTTATGTTTGTATCAATTTATTTGGAATATTTAATTTAAAAAAATTTAATTGTATATGTCTGCTTGCAAGACCTCTTAAATTCGTTGTGACATTTTGATGCCACACGCCATCTTGTATCAAACCTTTTCAAGTGCTTCCATCTGTAATAGTCTCTTTTAAAACTAGCACAATCTATATTTTCCTCTTAAGTATGCATTTAATTTTAGCGTTTTGACCAGATGTAAATTATAATCCACTCAAACATTTAAAAAGGAAATCGTTATTGTCATAATTAATACAGAGTGCACTTTTGGCAAAGATTGTTCGTGCGAAAGAGAAATTACGTGATGGATTATCGAAAAAAAAAGCACTTTTTCCAGTTTACGGAAAGAGGACTTGGGTCGCACATCATTTGTCCGTTTTTAAGATTAATCAAGCCAATTCATACGACCTCATTAGACACGGCCTTCTCTTTGTAAAAGTGGTATTTCTTGATGACATAACTACACCATTAGCATGCAAGCCACTGCCTTGACGATATACGCTCTCCAGACGAAGAGTCAATCACCGTTGCGGGTGTAATCAGGTAGCTCAAGTGGACGTGTATTTATAGGCGTTTTTAAGAAAACCAACTGAAATACCAAAGGTCGTTAACGGAAAGCAAATTGCTGTTCTTCTGGGTAGGCTGCTATTTCGCAATTAATTCTGTTTGATACATGCGTGTTAAATTCATGTTACGATACGATTGATTGGTTCGTTTTTTACGGTTTATCAACCCGTTGCAAGTTAGTTAAATCCAGAAAATATTTTTTTGCTTGCAAGAATTCTTTGAGCTCTTAATGGTGTGATAGTATAATTAACCCATAGCTTGGGGAGAAAAGGTGGATTCATATATTTCCCAGGGGTATGTGCGCGTAATTAAATATAACGAACTCAACGAGAATCCAAAACCATAACATTTATTCTGCAAAAATACAGCGTCTTGTATTTAAATGTAATTCCAGTAGAATTACGTGCATTCACTTAACCTTGGGAAAGGCATTAATCCGTCACTTCCCTCCTGTTATGTATTAAATAACAAGACAGATTGTGTTCTATAGCCTTGGTTGGCAACCAGTCTACCACAAAAACAATGGCAACCTACTGCGGGATAATCTTCTGCCCAGTCAGTCATGTCTCGAAAGAGACATGATCGCCCAAAGCGTGTATCACGTATGTCATTTAACTGACTGACTGAATATAATATTTGGAAATAAGACTTCTACTGGACATAAAACGGAGATTTGGTTTTCTATTGTTATGAAGTAATAAACCGATTCGCCACTAATTATACTTAATATAAAAATGTAATATAATCTATCTCTTCTCTATCCAGCTATGAGTTAAATGGCAGGAGAGATTGGGTGCTATAGCCTTGGCTGGCAACCAGGCTAACGCAGAAAGCAATGGCAACCTGCTGCAGGATAATCTTCTGCCTAGTCAGTCATGTATCGTTCGAGACATGATCGCCCAATGCGTGTATCGCGTATGGCAGTTAACAGGCTGATAATCTTAGCATTGATAAACCGAAAGAGGATTGTTCTCGACCCAGTCACTGTGCTTTATGAAATTGAATATTTTCGTATGCTTAAACGAGAAGACAAGACTTGAATTTGTAATGGGGGTTATCAGGTGGATTTATATACCATTTTTTAACAAAATATTTTGCGATACATGACATCATCTACATTTACTATTCTATGGTCAGGTGCCCCTGCCGTTCTCCTCAGTTTTCTTGACAAGCTCCAAAGGAGAGTCTGTAATGTGATAGGTACTGATCAGGCGACTCGACTGCAGCCACTTTCCCATCGTCGAAATGTGGCCTCCCTCAGTCTCTTCTATAAATACTTTCATGGCTTCTGCTCGGATGAGCTTAAGTCACTGATGCTTCCTCAACAGGTGTTTACTCGTGCAACCAGACTGGCAACTGGGTCCCACCCATTCACAGTCAGGTTAGCCAAACGCAGACGACAATTCTACTCCTGCAGCTTCCTCTCTCGCACTTCCCGCCTGTGGAACTCACTCCCGTATTCTTGCTTTCCTGACGGCTACGACCTCCAGAAATTTAAAAGCAAAGTTAATACTCACCTACTAATCACTGGACTCTAGCTCTCTCCCCTCCCCTGTATAATCTTCACGTTCTCTCCGCCCATGTATCTGTCATTGCACCTGCTTTCTCAGCTTTCTATTGTTCCTTTCTAACTAGCTTGTACTCCTCACTCTTTTCTAATTAATCTTTCTACATTTATGTAACCCCCTGCACATCAGTGGCGTTTCTGCCTTGCTCGGGGTGAAATGATTAAAAAAAAAAAAAAAAAATTCCAGTATAAAATCAAAGCTAAGACGTTCATTTTCAAGTAAGAAATTGCCAAGGCTTTTAAGTCTCTGCTATCTATTAGTCATCATAGACAATCGCTCCTGCACCCCACCCCACCATTAGCATGAAACAGGCTAGTCCCCCTGAGAGTAAAACACTACGCCTTCTTGGCCTCACACTCTCAGCGGACCTCAAGTAGAATGACTATATGGAATCCATCGCTAAATCCGCTGCCAAGAAGGTCGGTTCACTGTGCAGGGCCAGTAAGTTTTTCCCGTCTGAGTCTATCCTACACATATATAAATCTACCATCCGCCCGTGTATTGAATACTGCTGCCTCATCTGGTCGGGTGCTACTGCTATTCACCTCGGGGTTCTTGACAAAATACAAAGGAGAATCTGTAATGTGATCGATACCAAATTGGCAGCTCGGCTGCAGACGCTCCCTCACCGGCGTGACGTGGCCTTTCTGCGCCTCTTCTATAAAGACTTTTGCGGCTTCTGTTCCAATGAACTTAGATCACTTGTGCCCCGTAGGTATGAATTTACACGAGCTACTAGATTAGCAAGTAGGTCCCACCCTTTTACAGTGAAACCGATAAAATGTAACCGCAATTTCTACTCTAACAGCTTTTTTTCACGCACTTCCCACCTGTGGAATTCCCTTCCACATACTTGCTTCCCCGACAGCTATAATATCCTGGAATTTAAATGTGAGGTCTATCTCACTCGCATCCATTCTCTGAAGCTTTTTTTTTTCATCTACTCCACCCCCATTTTCGGTATACTCATCCATCTATTACCCTCCTTCTGACATTTGCTATAACTAATCCATCTTTTTCATCACTTTCCCCTATGTAACCCCCTACACAACAGTGGCAGCAGTATGCCTTGCTTCGGATGAGATGATTAAAAAATATGATTAATTTCAGGAATTATTCTGTCAAAGCGTTTGGTGCTGTGTCTGTTGCATATCACGCTGTGTGTCAGGCAAACACATTGAAAATATAACTTAAATTGGACGGACTAGCAATAATTTCTTACAGTAAGATTCGCCTTAAACAAGCTCCAAGGGCCATTCGATGTCGGGGGTTATGTTAGAAGCCAAATTGTACGGATAGAATAGGAAGGTAACGGTTAACTCGACATTTGAACAGGCCAAGACTGCAGCGATCAGGGAAATATCCACTTGGGTGTGGTTTCCACAGACCTGTAGATCGGGGGAGGCGGTTCTAGTAGAACTTGCTTCTCACTAATGGAACACAGAAGGAATGTTGGTGGTTTGCTCCAGTGTAAGTGGCATAGTTGGTCCTTGTCATTAAGATTAGCCCAGGCGAAATCAAGGAATGTAGGTCGTCCGAACACTTTCCCTGAAATTAGCGATAGGGCAGCGAGAAGCAGGCCACACCTTGCTTGTGAGAGCAGGGTTGGAGAGTAGAACATAATTCGCAACCCACAATGATTTAGAGATGCTTTTAGATTCTATCGAGGGTGGAAAGGGCGGTCTATGCAGCTCCCTCCCAAATATGAAAACAGTATTCCATTCTTGGCCTGATCTGGATCTTGTAAAGTTAGAGGAGAGCAAGAGTCAGGTAGTTACTTGAGTGGTACAGGGAATTGAATATTTTACCTGCATCTTTAGATATGGCTGGTATGTAAGAGTTCCACTTGGTGTTTTGGTTGAGTTTAAGGCAGAAGGGTCTCTCAAGATTCAATGCTCCGAAAGCCTCAGAGATGTGGTCTTTACGTTAAGTATATTTTTTTTTATTATAATTAGTGTGCAGTAGCTTTATTTTGAATATAGCTACATATAGAATGACCTGATTGAGGTCTAATGCAAGGAATAATTGTATTCTCGTCATAACTTTTCATATGTAGCTTGGATTGCCTTGTCGGATTATGACCTTAAGATTTGGAGAAAGCAGGAATAATGTTAATGTAATGGGCAGTAAAATGATTCAACATTCTTAATTTTCTAGAAATTACGTTCTGTGTGATAGAGATTCGAACTTCTTTCAGGAAAAGGTCAGTCGGTTAAGTGCCATACGTAAAACACGCTTAGGCGATCATGTCTCGAAAGAGATATGGCTGACTGTACAGACGATTTTTATGCAGTAGGTTGGCATCTTTTTGAGTTTGCTGATTACCAACCAATGCATAGAGCCCAAATAAACTCTACTGCTATTTAACCCATAGCTGGAGAGAGGAGTTTAATACCATTCTCAAGGGTATTTACGCGTAAGTGAATGCAACGAATTCAACTGGAATTCGAACTCGGCTCTCCTATTTCTCGTTTCGAGCCGACATCCACTGCACTACAATGCACATACGGGTAAAGGTAGCAAGTAATAAAATGTTAACATGTAATTGTTAATTAAATATATAATTCTAGTGGTTGAATATTATTCTAATTTGAGATACAGTGAAAACCCTAACAGTAGTGCAGAAAATGACAATATTAATTTTGTTTCTTGGTTAAAGTGCTTCACTGTTTTAATAATCTGACTAGATGGATTTGAGATATCTATCTGTCTAAATCTAAATCTAAACTTATTTATAAATGGAACTTTGTCTCTGTGTGTGTCTGTCTGTGTGTGTGTGTGTGTGTGTGTGTGTGTGTGTCCGTTACCCATAGACTCCAAAACGGCTGAACCGATTTTCTTGAAAATATACACAGTTGTACTATAAGCGTCTGCGAGCGTTCTTAGCTAGGTTTTGTGTCGAGGTACCCCGATAAATATCGATAATCGATAATCGAAAAAATCGGGTTATAGAAGGAGTGCTCCGATTTTAATCAAATTTGATACACTCGTAGACATATGAAACGATATTCAGAAGTTTCAAGGTTGCAGTTCTTACAATAGTGCAGAAAATCGATAATATATCTATCTATCTATCTCTCTATATATATATATATATATAAGGCAAGATGCTTGTGTGTGTGTGTGTGTGTTTATCTATCTGTATGCCCTTTATACAAATCCACATGGAAACAACTATTGCTTTTTTAGTCTTTCGTGCCAACGTCCAAAGAGTCTGAGCTCCAGGACCATGGATTAGTTTTAAAGCTTTCATTACACCCGAGCAACGCCGAGCTATACTGCTAGTTACTCAGTAAAAGCATTGTTATTCAATATGAATGCGAGTGTTCTTGTCTAAAAGCTCCGATATCCGCTATTAATCTTTGGCGTTACAACATAACCACGTCTCAGTTCAAGCAATTTCTTTCATCAAATTACGAGATTCGCTAAAAAAAAAAAATAGAAAGAACAGTGTTTGATATTTTTTCTGAATAAAATGAGAAAAAAATGAACTAAATATAGAGACTTACTTTTAAAGTACCGAAAAGAATCGTTGACATCGTAAGGCAAGTGGTCGACATAGATGACCATGTATTTCCCATTCGCTAACAAACCTATATCGTGTAGGTTGCACAAAAAGTCGGCGATGCCATTTTGTTTGCCCAGAAACACGTAAACTGAAACAAGAAAGAAAAGAAAGGTTAAAATCCGTAATAAATTATTTAAAAATTTCAAGTATTCGCAAAAATAATTTAGAAAGGGCATCACTAAGATATCTTGATGATCGTGGTTTCAAACATTAAATCCGAAATTTATGTTTGAATTATTTTTCTTAACTTATTGCATATTATCATTAATGTACCTCATTCATTTCCGAGAACTGATAGTTATTAAAGCGCTATTGATAGAAACCTATAATACCGGGGTTTTATAAACCTATGTAACCGTTGATTTTTTTGGAGGGCCTATGATTAATGCCAATTATTTAATCCCTGAAATTTTATATAAAATTATATTTTATACTGGATTACTTTATATACATTACTTTATGATACCTGAATTTTAAAACATAATATAGTATTTTTATATATAAAACCAATAATTAATATTGATTTAAAAAAATAACATCTATAATTAAGACTCAATTTTATAAAGTTCTAATCTATGAATTTTGTTATAAAAATAAAATTAATACAAGATTTCATTATAAACCACAACAAATACTCGACATTTAAAGCATACTTAATACGGTTATGTATATATATATATATATATATATATATATATATATATATATATATATAAAACTATGAATTAATTGCACATTGCGACACGTACAATTAATTGTACATTTCTATGTTTCAAAATAGATTCTCTTCATCAGGTAATGTTGGATGTTGATTATGCAAATGATTTGCATTTACATACAAAAAACCTTCGGTTTGCTGTTTATGTATTTGGGAAGATATAAAATTTACGTGTGTGTTCCTTTTAACTAATCAGAGCGAAGATTCATTTTGGAATTTGGCCCTAAAGAATACATACTAACTTTTTCTCTTTTTTTCCTCCTTTTGTCCTTTCCTTCCTTTCCCCCTTTCTTATTTTGCCTCCCTAACGGTCAAGATGTCAAACTGCTTTTAACCTAATTTTATATTTTTTCCTTTTTCTTTTATATTTTATTGCTTCTCACTTCAACATTGCCTGATGAAGAGAATCTATCTCGAGACATAGAGATTTCCGTGTCGCAATGTACAAATAATTCATAATTATATGATTATATTAGGCTCTATAATATTTATTATATTGAGCACTGTTTATACTAAAATAAATGCCGGGGTACTGAAAAAAAAAAGAACCCTGATTTATATATAGATATAAATTTCAGCTGTATATATATATATATATATATATATATATTTATTTATTTATTTATTTATTTATTCAGATACTTTAATCCAAGCGGAAAAAGCAGGAAGGTAAATTCCAAAAACCCGATCCTAATTAATATTAAAATTTTATTTTAATATTAAAAAATGATACAGGAAGAGAGCCCCATGTAGTAAAATATTACAGAGCAAATATAAATTAAAATAGGATTATATATATATATATATATATATATATATATATATATGTATTTCACCTGGATTTATATATATATATGTGTGTGTGTGTGTGTGTGTGTGTGTGTGTGTGTGTATAACGAGGATAAGTTTGTCACTTAGCAGAGCTATGTTATTTCGGCCATGCTGACTTCGAAGTTTTCATCAGTGTTATTTGTTTTCTACTGCTATTTCTAATTTTGTGCTTGAGTGATTTTTGTTTCTTTGATGAATGTTGTATCATTTGTTTATCCTTGTGTTTTTGTCGTTTTCATGTGTCACTGTCTTTATTAATGGTTAATTACTTTTTATTGTGCTGACCTCATTTAAGCACGCCTAATTGCTTTATAATGACTGGAAACCTTTCCATCATGATGGGCTGACCTTTTGTACCGTGTAGGGTTGACCTTTTTTTTTATGGTATCAGTGTATATGCCTGCTCATGTTTTTTTTGTGTCATGATTAAGTGTTTGTGTTCGTTTCTGTAGGAGTGCTGTTTTTTTTTATGTGTATTCTTTTGTGGGCTTGGTGTGTGAATTTTTCGGTTTGATGTTTGTCGCATTTTCTGATTTTCTATTTACATACATCTATGTATATATATATTTATTTATTATAAATTATATTTTAGAACATGTACAATTTTTTTTTGTATATATCCACTACACATAGTACACTTTGTTTCGAAATTGGACTTCCAATGTCTCATCAGGTAGTGTGGAAAAGAATGGAAGACCTCTTTTCTTATATTTGGGAGTTGTGTGTGGGATGTTGGCGGAGGTTAGCGAACATCCCACACACAATTCCTTTCTACACCAACTCCCAAATATAAGAAAAGATGTCTTCCATTCCTTTCCACACTACCTGATGAGACATTGGAAGTCCAATGCCGAAGCAAAATGTACAATTTGTAGTGGATATATATATATAAATTGTATATGTTGTAAAATATAATTTATAATATATATTCACAGCTCTATATTATATATCGAGCACTCTTTTAAATTAATGTTTTGGACGTTGTAAATTGTTTTTCGTTCCTTATTCACTCGGACACACACACACACACACACACACACACACACACACACACACACACACACACACACACACACAGGGTGTCCATAAAGGCCGCGTGCATTTTAATAAATTTATAACTTTTTTTATTTGTGATAGAAATAATCTGTAAAAACTGTTATAAAATTTAATGTACCTAGTTTTAAGTATAGTTATTGAATAAATCTTTACCAGACAATTTGCAACAATTTTATAAATAAGTATTCGCTTACGCGCAAATACCCCTGGGAAAGGTATTAATCCGTCTCTTCCTTCCAGTTATGGGTTAAATAACAGTACAGATTGGGTTCTATATCCTTGGTCGGCAACCAGTCTACCGCAGAAAGCAATTTGACTCCATGAGATTTTTTATAGGGACATGTGAAAACAATTGTGTATGCAAACAAACCTAGTTTATAAGAAGAATTGAAAACTAGAATAACTATCCTGATTTCAGGCACTACTGTAAATCAGTTGGCAATTTTTTTCCGTGAACTGCAAAATTGTATTAACCTTTGTATTGCTAATGATGGAGGACATGTGAAAACTTAAATAAAATTTCAATTAAACCTTAAAAAATATAGATACACATGTTTGTAATCCTTTTAAAAATTATAATAATTATAATTTAAAACAAGAAAAGGGCACACACATTTTATGGACACCCTATATATATATATATATATATATATATATATATATATATATATATATTTTAATCATATCACCCCAAGTAAGTCGGTAACGCCACTGATGTGCAGGAGGCTACATAGGAGTGAAAAGATTGGAAAAGAGAAAACCGAAAAACGCATCCTAAACAGGAAACAAGGAATGAGCCTCTTCACCTGTTCAATAGACGTGGGTGGAGTGTGAACCGGGCGATAGTATATATATATATATATATATATATATATATATATATATATATACTAGCAGTAAAGCCCGGCGTTGCTCTGGTGTAATGAAAGCTTTAAAACTAATCCATGGTCCGGGAGCTCAGACTCAGCCTAAAGAATACTTGTGTCAATTTTGGTGAGAATCGGATAAAAATTGTGGAATTGTATAAAGGACATACAGACAGATAAACAGACACACACACAAACATCTTGCCGTTTGTATATATATATATATATTATCAATTTTCTGCACTATTGTAAGAACTGCAACCTTGAAACTTCTGAATATCGTTTCATATGTCTTTGTCTATGAGTGTATCAAATTTGATTAAAATCGGACCACTCCTTCAATAACCCGATTTTTTCGATTATCGATTTTCGATATTTATCGGGGGTACCTCGATACAAAACCTAGCTAAGAACACTCGCAGACGCTTATAGTACAACTGTGTAAATATTCAAGAAAATCGGTTCAGCCGTTTCGGAGTCTATAGGTAACGGATACACACACACACTGACACACACACACACAGACAGACAGAGTCCCATTTATAAATAAGTGTATATATATATATATATATATATATATATATATATATATATATATGTTATTGTAATATAATTACTCTAACATTTTCGTGACACAGAATTTCCCATGTTTTGGAATCAATAATTGTTTCGGTTAGTCACCCCAAAAACGTTCGCTTCAAAATGAAGTCATAGTAAATATATATATATATATATATATATATATAGGGTGTCCTTAAAATTTGTGTGCCCTTTTTTAAAAATTTTAACTATCTGTATTTGCTTTAGAAATAATTTGTAAAAAAGGATTAGAAAGAAGTAAATCTATATTTTTTAAGGTTTTATTGAAATTTTATTTAAGTTTCCATGTGTCCTCCATCATTAGCAATACAAAGGGTAATACGATTTTGCAGTTCATATTTTTTTACTTATCTAAAAATTGTTGCAAATTTTGTGGTAAAGAATTATTCAATAACGGTACTTAAAACTAGGCACATTAAACTTTATACGATTTTTTAAAAGCTACAAAAGAGAAGAAGTTGTGGAGAGTCAGGATCGCCAAAGTTCTGACAGGAAACAGTTGGTAAAAGAAGAAGCAGTTGTGTTTCTGGATTGAGATGCAAATAAACGCCTTCTGTTCTTGGACATTTTTGCTTTGTATGTTCCATACTTGTGCTAATGACTTGTCTAATGAATCTAGTCTTCCTAATGATAAGCGTCCCTCTTCATTAAAAAATGAAAAAAAAAAAAAAAACACTAAGGAATCAAACTTCTGCTACAATAGTAAACGGATCTCGGCGTTGGCAGCAATTTTTTTTTTCGTTTGAAATGATGGACTGTTTCATCATCTCTAGTTCACTACTCATTTCGCATGCACGCCTGCTGAAATCGCTTTGTAGTACTTCAATATACACCTGTTTTTTTAGACGTCAACTTAACTACCTTCGAATTTCGTTCTCTTAGATTAGTTGCAACCATGGCTAGAGAGCACATTTTACTTGATTACATTGTGAAGAGATGAATTCTTACTCAATATCTTAATTTGACTTTATTTGTGCGAAATTGGACGCAATAAAGACGACCGCAATTCGAAATCTGCTTACCTAGTTTTGAATTGACACGGCATATAAAGAATAATATAATTAAAACTGATAAAAAACAGAAAAGCTAGAATTAAGATCTGTCCTCTCCATTATAATAAAGGCCGTTGCGTATTTATTTGTATATCTCTCTCTTGATATATATATATATATATATATATATATATATATATATATATATATATGTGTGTGTGTGTGTGTGTGTGTGTGTGTGTGTATACCTTCTGTCACGTTGATGGAGGAAGAGAGAGAGAGAGAGAGAGAGAGAGAGAGAGAGAGAGAGAGAGAGAGAGAATAGCGAGCCAGCGTCTGCTCAGTTAATTCTCTTTGCTACCGGTTTTTAAACTTTACTACTAATTATAAAAGCTCTTGCTGCGTGTTTGCTCATGAACAGTGCCTTGTTAGTTTATATTTTTGTATTAATTATGTTGTAGAGTAGTCAAGAATATATATATATATATATATATATATATATATATATATATATATAGTCTATTATAATAGGCGATGTATATATATATATATCATATTTATTACTAAATTATAGTTTAGTACATGTACTACAAAAGTGTACATTTTGTTTTGTTTTGACATCGAAAGAACAATGTCTCATCAGGTAGTTTTATGATGGTAATAAACGTTATTTTTGAAAAAGAAAATTCAAAAATCTCACTTCCACTTTATTTTGGAAATTTTTTTAACGAGATAAAGAGGAGAGATAATAGGGAAACAAAAAATGGAAATAGAAAAAAAAGGAGGAAAACAAAAAAAAAAAAAGAAAAGAAAATAGAGAGATACAGAGAAAATAAAGAACGGGATACAGAAAATAAAATGAACACAGAGAAAATAAAATGTAGACGGAGGGGAAATAACAAAGCAAAGAAAAAAAAAAACAGGAGAGAAAGAAAGAGCTAAGAGGAGAGAGTCAGTGATAACGGCTCAGAGAGAAATTAACCGAAATTTAGGCAAGCGGTCAAATATAGCTAGATACCCGGAAGCGTTACGCGACGTCTGATCTTAGCAAAGAGGAAGAAGTGAGAAAGGCACAGAAGGAGGAAAGTGAAATGAATGTCAGCGCTCTAGCTATTGAGCGCGTATAATGCTAAAAAGTCTGCCTAGTGCCCACCGAACGCCCATAGCCCAGGGGTAGAGTCGCCGACTGACGCCATTTCGGTCGGGGTTTCAATCCTGGGTAAAAAAGCAAAGTCTAACCGTACTGATGAGCTGTGATACGGCGAAACAGATCTGTCTGCGGATGACAATATATATAATTTGACATTTACATGTAAAGGAGAAATCGGGGAGCCGAGTTCGAATTCCAGCTGAATTCATTACATTCGGGAGCCGACTTCGAATTCCAGCTGAATTCATTACATTCACTTTCGCGCAAATACCCTTGGGAAAGGTATTAATCCGTCTATTCCTTCCAGTTATTGGTTAAATAATAGGACAGATTTGGTTCTATAGCCTTGATCGGCAACCAGTCTACCGCAGAAAGCAATGGCAACCTACTGCGGGATAATCTTCTGTCCAGTAAGTCATGTCTCTTTCAGCACATGATCACTCAAAGCGTGTATCACGTATGGCACTTCACTGACTGAAAAAACTACTATAAAATTGTACATTTCGTTTCGACATTGAAAAAATGTCTCATCAGGTAGTTATGATGATAAAATTTATTTTATTAAACATCAATTTCATTGTCCGTTTTTGGAAAATTTTCGGACAAAAAAGTTTACAAACAAAGAAGAAAAATATTTAGATTACTTTTATTATGATTTATATGATTAAGTCGCTTACACTTCAATTTTTACTTTTAATCATGTCGCCCCAAGCAAAGCATTTTACTACCTCTGTTTTGTAGGGGGTTAAATAGGAGGAAAGTTATGAGAAAGAGTGACAGGTTATAGGGGGTGTCAGGAAGTAGGTTAACATAAGGATGAGAATATTGATGAGAGTGGAGTGGACGGAGAAAGGAGCATGAGGGAGAGGATGCAAGTTAGGGAGGAAAGATATGACTATTGACTTTACATTTAAATTCTTGGAAATTGTAGCTGTCGAGCTATCTATCTATCTATCTATCTATCTATCTATCTATCTATCTATCTATCTATCTATCTACTTTTTATAATCGTATCGCCCCATGCATGACATTTTACTGCCACTGTTTTGCAGGGGGTTACATAGGTGGGGAGTTATGAGAAAGAGTGACAGGTTATCGGGGGTGTCAGAAAGTGGGTAAGAGAAGGATGAGAATACTGATCAGAGTGGAGTGGATGGAGAAAGGACCATGAGAGAGAGAGAGAGAGGATGCAGGTTAGTGAGATAGGAGATGACTATTGACTTTACATTTAAATTTTTTTATAATCATATCGCCCATGCAAAGCATTTTAATGCCACTGTTTTTCAGGGGGTTACATAGGAGGAAAATTATGAGAAAGAGTGACTGATTACAGGGAATGTCAGGAAGTGGGTAAGAGAAGGATGAGAAAACTGATGAGAGTAGAGTGGAAAGCGAAAGGAGCATCAGAGAGAGAATGCAGTTTAGAAGATGAATATTGACTTTACATTTAAATTCTTAGAGATTGTAGCTGTCGAGGAAGCAAGTAAACAGAAGGTAATTCCACAGGCGGGAAGTGCGAGAAAAGAAGCTGTGGGGTAGAATTTGCGTTTGCATTTTACTGATGTCACAGTAAAAAGGTGGGACCTAGTTGCTAATCTTGTTGCTCGAGGAAATTCATGTGTAAGGGAAATATATACATATTTCCGTTCAAATTTGAATTTTAGTCTTTGGCACAATTTTTTATTGGCTCTACTTTTCCTAACATCTTTTCGTTTGTTTTTTCTTTACTTTCCACTTTCTTTGTTTCGGTATAAATTTTACTTATACTCTTGCCTTTGTTTCTCGATTTTCTTTATAGTATTTCTTAGGCTTTCTTTTTCTTTTTGACTTTCCTTTCTTTCCATTTTCGAATGCTTGATTTCTTCTTTTCTTTAGTTTTTCTGTTTGCTTTAAATAAATATACCGTACTGTGCAAAAGTATTAGGACAAGAACTGCTTTATCTTTTATGAGGCATGAAAACAATTGCGACAATTTACCAATCGCACCTAGTATATATACAGTAATGTGCAAAAGTATTAGGACAAGAACTCTTTTATCTTTTATGAGACATATTGACAGAAAATGAACAATTTAATTAGAGTCATTTTATTTGATTTACTCAACAAATGCTTTTGCAAGAAAAAAAAATACTTGTTATAAAATAAATTTAATATTTAGTATAATAGCCTTTCGCTTTGAAATAATAAAACAATTGCGACAATTTACCAATCGCAACTAATATATATATATATATATATATATATATATACAGTACTGTGCAAAAGTATTAGGACAAGAACTGTTTTATCTTTTATGAGACATATTGAAAGAAAATAAACAATTTATTTAAAGTAATTTTATTGGATTTACTCAACAAATGCCTTAACAACAACAAAAAAATACTTGTTACAAAACAAATTTAATATTTAGTATAATAGCTTTTTGCTTTGATCACAGCCTTCATTCTCTCAGGCATTGTCATCACAAGCTTCTTCAATGTATCTAATGGTATCTCCTGCCAAGCAGCTTGTATTTGTTCCTAAAGTGTGTCTTGCGAAGTAACATTAGATTTATAAACTTTTTTATCCAAAATATCACATAGATGTTCAATAGAGTAGTTTCAAAATAACTTGTTTAATAGAAAATAGGAAAAATTAAATATAACTTCTTTTTAATACATTTTTTTATTTACACCTAGTTTAAAAATTTTTTTTTTCATAAGCATTTCACTCCGAGCAAGGCATGTCACTGCCACTACTGCGCAGGGCGCTACATAGAGTGGAGAAAGGATGGTTAAATATAGGAAATGTCAGAGGGTGGGTGATAGGCGGGTAAGGATACCGAGAATGAAGGTTGGGTAGATGAGAGTGTTCTGAGAATAATTGGAAGTTAGTGTGATAGGAGGTGTCTACTGACCCTACATTTAAACACCTGGAAATTGTAGCTGTCGGGAAAGCAGACTTGTGGAAGGGAGTTCCACAGGCGGGAAGCGCGAGAAAAGAAGCTGTTGAAGTAGAATTTACGGTTACATCTTATCTGTTTAACTGTAAAAGGGTGGGACCTAGTTGCTAATCTAGTATCTCTTGTAAATTCGTAATCAATATTTATTAGCAATTTACTTGGCTTTTCAGCCTGTATTTGAATTTTAGTGAGGTTTTTAAGAAAATCACTCTTGTCTCAATACTTTTGCCAACTACCGGTAGTGTGCAAAAGTGTTAGGACAGGGGTGATTTTAAACTTTATTTTGATGCTTCATAAAAGAAAAAATAATTCTTGTCGTAATACCTTTGCACAGTACTGTATATTTATAGCCGAATGACCACTAATACATATTTAAAGAAAAAAGACCATTAATACATATAACAAAATAATCAGCAGCAGATATTTATAGCAAATTGACTAATATTACATTTTATCTGTAGATGAAAGCTTGAAGTTGCGTACATAATATTTAGATTTTGGCATTAAATAACCGATAGCAGTTGATATGCTAATAAATGAAAGCAGCAAAACGAACCTTCTTGAACAAAACGCGTTAAGTATCAATACCTCGAGTACGGGTGAGTTTTCTGGGAGGTGGGTGTAAATTTCTCTTTGCGTGTTTGAAAAGATACATTCGTTATTACCTGCACAATACCCGCAAACAATAAAAAAATAATGATATTTGAATTTGTGAAAATGGTAAATGTTGCAGAATTCCTGAAGCTGTAAGAGAAAAAGTCCCCTCCCCATCGAGTGGATTAAAGTTAAAAGCTTTGAGAGAGACCAGCTGTAAATGTATATATGAACGAGAGCTATAAAAAAAAAATTAAAATAGAATTAAATAAAAAACAACAACAACAACAACAAAAAAAAAACAACAACAAAAAAACAAACAAACAAACAAACAAACAAAGCTGGTTTCGAAAAGAGAATCAAGTAATCGAAATAGAATTCATTTTATATTGTTTTGTTTTTTCGTTTCCCATGTTTGTTTTAATTTGCGTGTTTTGCTGTCGTAAGAAAATGAAGGAGGTTAAAAGAAAAATGTTGTGGGGGCGTTACCCACTTAACTATGGACTCTTCCTACCAGTATATTAACTGAGAGTTAATCACTTTCGTGGCTCCAGTTCAGCTGAGCACCGTCTGTGTGTCGCTAGTAAGCCAAGCGTATATTTACAATTTTATCTCTTGTATCTACTTTTGACTTCATATATGGGTTAACCACACCACAGTTTTTCGAGTTCTCATTTCATGATCCCATCACCGGTCCACATAAAAAAAGATACAGTGATTTAAGTGCGTTCCGTGATACACGCTTGGGCAATCATGTCTCGAAAGAGACATGACTGATTGGGCAGAAGATTATCCCGCACTGGGTTGTTATTACTTTCTAGGGTAGACTAAGTGCCAGTGAAGACTATAGAACCAAATAAATCCTGTTATTTAACCCATAAATGGGGGGGAAAGACGGATTAATACCTTTCCTAAGGGTTTTTGTGCCTAAGTGGAAGAAATTCAAATGGAATTCGAACTCGGCTGCCCGATTTTTCGTTTCGAACTGATATCCGCTCTATCACGACCCACACCCGCAAAGAAAAAATATTATTGGATAAAAAAAAAAATGTTCAAGAGACTTAACAATAGACCAGGAATAGAATTTTAAACGAAAAAGGAAAGACTGAAACAAAAACATTAAGGGAAGAAAGGCTGAAATGAGTTATAGTTAGAAACGTTAATGCTGGAGAGGCTGAAACAAGTGGCGGGAAAGCACATTACGTATTTTAAAGGAGGTCATAGTGGGGTTATACCAGATGATCTCAACAAGTCTATCTTCATAGCACTACCTAAGAAGCCAGGAGCAAACGAGTGCGAACTCTACAGAACAGTTAATTACCATACGTGATACAGGCTTGAGTGACCATGTCTCTTTCGATTCATGACTGACTAGGTATAAGCTCTTACCGCAGTAGGTTGCCATTTCTTTTTGCAGTAGACTGGTTGCCCCAAGCAATGCTATAGAACCCAATCTGCTCTGTTATTCAACCAATAGCTGGTGGGAGAAAAGATGGATTAATACTTTTCTTAAAGGTATTTGCGCGTAAGTAAATGCAACGAATTCAATTGGAGTTTGAACTCGGCTCTACTAATTTCTAACTCCGAACCGATGTTTACTGCATCATAAAACAAGGCTTTGAAAGAGAAATTATATGAAAAACATAGGAGTGAGGGGAAGAGGGAAAAGAATAAGCAGGAAATTTAAATTAAAAAAGGTGAAGATTAAAGAAGAGAAAAAAAGAAACAAAACTTTAATGAAAGAAGTAATAGAAAGAAACTGGAAAGAGAAAAAAAAAGAGAAAAAAAAAGAGAAAAAAAGAGAAAAAAAAAGAGGAAAAAAAAAGAGGAAAAAAAAGAGAAAAAAAAAGAGAAAAAAAAGAGAAAAAAAAGAGGAAAAAAAAGAGAAAAAAAAGAGAAAAAAAAAGAGAAAAAAAAAAGAGGAAAAAAAGAGAAAAAAAAGAGAAAAAAAAAGAGGAAAAAAGAGAGATATGTGAACAAAATGAGTGAGTGAGTATTTTGTTTAACAGTATATCAACCTTTGTAGGTTATTTTATGCCAAAAAGGTAGGATTTTAAAGAATTGTTCAGTTATAGTGAGAAGGTTGATTTAGTCAGATTTTAATGAAAATGTTTTGTTTTTATTCTTTTTTTTATTTTAGAAAATAGTTTCTAGTTTTGTATTCAAAAATGTTTTGCTGATTTTTTTTCCTTCAAAAATGCGTTATGGTAATAATTTTTACTTCAAAAAATGTATATTTTTCTATAGAAGTCTATATATATATATATATATATATATATATATATATATATACTTCTATGAAAGTGTATTTTTATACTTTCATATTGTTTGGAGCCCAGTTTGAGGGTTAACTATTTGCCCATAGCTGAGACCCTAACAGGTGCTACTAATCCGGGTCAGGGTGGACCTGGAAAACACAGCAATTAAGAGTTGGTTCCTTGCCCCTCACAAGCTCCCAATCAGAGGCTTTGCTGCCGGATGCAGTTTGCAGTCATGCCCAGGACTAGTGAACGAAATGACAGTTGGAAATAGGCTGAAAAGATAGGTGGAAAAATCAGCTCAAATTACGGTGAAAGAACAAATAAAAGTGGCTGAAAAAAAGTGGAGAGGTGAAAAAAGCGTAAATAAGTGTAGCAGTTGAAAGAGGCTGAAGAAGTGAGTTCAGAATTGATATGTAAAGAGGGTGGAGTAAGTTGGAGAGGTTGAAAGGGAAGAAGTGTAAGTATAAATAGAAAGTGGAGCTAAGATGCATCAGGAGAAGAGGAAGGGGAAGCAAAAGGTTAGGCTGAAAGATGTTAAGGGAAAGAATAGGTAGAAAGAGATTGAAAGGAGAGAGCGATGAGCAAATGGCGCAAAGAGAGGAATAGAAAGAAGATGGAGAGAAAAAGACAAGCGGAAAGGGAAATAGACTGCAAAGCCGAAAAGAGTAGAAGAGAAATGTTATGAGAAAAACTAGAAATAGAAAAAGGAAGAGGATGAAAAGAAGCGAAAAAGAAAGTAGATACTGAGAGACTGAAAGAAGGGAGAGAAAAGGAAGGTAAATGAGAAATTGAAAGAGGATGAAAAGAGAGGTTGACGCGAAATAGATTCAAAGGAACAAACGAAAAGAGAAGAAGAAAAAGAAGAAGAAGAAGAAGAAGAAGAAGAAGAAGAAGAAGAAGAAGAAGAAGAAGAAGAGGCAGCAGCAGCGTTAAACCATATAGAAAAAGAACATATTTGTATGGAGAGGAGGTAATTTTTTTATTATACAGGATATTTAAAAACTATTACAAGGTAGCTAAAGAGAGTGACAAAAAAAAAAAAAAAAGAAAAGGACTACAAATAAACTGTAAGAAAACCGAATGCATGGTCATCAGCAAAAGAGCAGACCAAAATGCCAAATTCCGGTTGGAGATACAAAAATCAAGCAGGTACAGAAGTTTAAATTTTTTTTTTAATCATTTCCCTCCGAGCAAGGCGGAAACGCCACTGATGTGCAGGGGGCTACACAAATGTAAAAAGATTAATTAGAAAAGAGTGAGGAGTACAAACTAGTTAGAAAGGAACAATAGAAAGCAGGTGCGATGACAGATACATAGGTGGAGAGAAAGGGAAGGTTATACAGGGGTGGGGAGAGTCCAGTGGTTAGTAGATGAGTATTGACTTTGCATTTAAATTTCTGGAGGTTGTAGCCGTCAGGAAAGCAAGAATACGGGAGCGAGTTGGGACCCAGTTGCTAGTCTGGTTGCACGAATAAACACCTGTTGAGGAGGCATCAGTGACTTAAGTTCGTCCGAGCAGAAGCCATGAAAGTATTTATAGAACAGACAAAGGGAGGCCACATTTCGACGATGGGGAAGTGGCTGAAGTCGAGTCGCCAGATCAGTACCTATCACATTACAGACTCTCCTTTGGCGCTTATCAAGAACACTGAGGAGAACGGCAGGGGCGCCTGACCATAAATGGCAGGAGTACTCCATGCACGGACGGATGGTTGACTTGTATATATGCAGGATGGATTCAGGTGGAAAAAACATCCTGGATCGACATAGTGACCCAACCTTCTTAGCAGTAGATTTTGCTATGGATTCAATATAGTGGTTCCATTTGAGGTCTGAGGACAGGGTAAGTCCGAGGAGGCGTAGTGTATTACTCTCCGGGAGAATCGCTTGCTCCATGCTTATGGGAGGCAGGAGAGGTTGCCTGTAATGGTTAAATACTTGAAAATGTGTTAACAGAAAACGGAAAGTATGATACAGTCGAATTGGTATGGCAAATGTTTTAGAGACAAAATTGAAAAAGAGATGAAAAAGAAAAATAAGAGAGAGAGAGAGAGAGAGAGAGAGAGAGAGAGAGAGAGAGAGAGAGAGAGAGAGAGAGAATCAGAAAAGAAAGAACGGAGATTCAGAGTGACGGGAACAAGGACAAAATGCTAATTGCAAAGAAGAAGAAGAAGTTGGCTTTTTTTAAATTTAGGGAGAGTGGGAAGTGTTCTAACAGAAGGCGGAAAGTGCGACACAGAGATCCGAAGGGGAATTAGCATGGCGAAGTATGCTTTCCAGAAGCTGAGTAAAGTATTAAGAAACAGGAAACTTTCACTAGAAACAAAGAAGAGAATAGTGGATTGCTATGTAATGTCAGTTCTACAATATGGCAGTGAATGCTGGACAATATCTTCAAAGATGAAGGACAAACTTGAAGCAGCTGAAATGTGATTCTAAAGAAGGATGCTGTGAATATCATGGATCGAGCATGTGAGCAATGATGAGGTTTCGGAAAGGATGGAAACAGAAAGGAAATTAATATTGAGCATCAGAAAGAGACAACTGAGAATATCATATACATAACCGGTGATGTACGAAGAAGCTTTGAGAAAATGAGAACAAAAAAGACAGTTTTGCTCAGCGTATGAAAGAAACAAATGAAAATTCTAGGGTACATAACGAGAAAAGGGTGCTTAGAAAATTTGATACGCCTAGCGATGGTTGTCGGTAAGTTGGATAGAGGAAATCAGCGCATAAGCCTCCTAGCGAACCAAAGTAAATGAATGGGAGAATAGGCTTTAGGAGATATAACAGAAAGATAGAATTTATTAAGAGCCACAAAGGACTGGAAATTGTGGAGAGTCATCTTCGCCAACGTCCTGAAAAAATAATGGCTTGTAAAAGAAGAAGCAGATGGGTTTGTGGGTTTAGATGTACATTTTCTTCTGATCCATTTTTTGGCATTGTATTTTTTATACTTGGCTAATGACACGTCTAATGAAACCAGTCTTATACAACTTTCCAAATGATAAGCGATTCCCTTGATTAGGAGAGAAAAAAGAAGAAATCCCACTCATACGTATAAAAAAAGAGAATATAATTGACTTGGACGGATAAAAGTAATAGAAAAAAGTTCACGAAGAAGAAGATTCGAGGTAGTGAAAGGAGGAGCTAAATCTTCTTCTTCTTCAGTGCCTTGTCCTTTCAAGACGTAGGCGATCATGGCCTTCTACGTCTCCCTACACCTGGTGGCTCTTAGCACGCTTTCTTCTGTAACATCTCACAACACTCGTTCCGTCATTCACTTGCTCAGACCCTTCAAATATGTTATCCGCGTCTTTCCTCTGTCTCTTTTTCCCTCGATCTGGCCTGTTAGTATCAGGTTCTCTAAGCCCTCCCTCATCAGTGCATGTCCCATGAACTTCAGGTGTCTCTTTCTGATGCTAAATATTAATTTCTTTTTCCTTTCCATTTTTTCCAAAAGCTCATCATTGCTCACATGATCGATCCATAATATCCGCAGCATCCTTCTGTAGAATCACATTTCGGTTGCTTCAAGTCTTTCTTTCACCTTTGATGATATTGTCCAGCATTCACTGCCATATTGAAGAACTGAAATCACATAGCAATCCAGTACTCTCTCCTTTGTTTCTATAGGAAGGGTCAAATCGGAAACAGCATATAAAAGAAGTCAGTCGGTTAAGTGCCCTACGTAATACACATTTGAGCAATCATGTCTTGAAAAAAACATGACTGACTGGGCAGATTATCTTCCTGCAATAGATTGCTATTAATTTTACGGTAGACTGGTTGCCAACCAAGTCTCTAGAACAATCTATCCTGCTATTTAATCCATAGCTGGAGAGATAAGCGAGAGATTAATACATTTTCCAAGGGCATTTGCGCGTAAGTGAATGCAACGAATTTAATTCGATTTCTCGGTCCGGGCCGACATCATCTGCACCACAACGCAAGAATACCTAAAATTAGGATGCGTGTAGAAAGTGGTTTAAATTAAAAATGAGTAAGACGAGACTGAAATAAACGAGAATAGTAGTATTAAGCTACTTTTAAAAATATGAGTTGTAAGATAGTAAGTACGGTAGTTTACCGCCACTGATGCGCAGGGGGTTACATAAAAGAAAAATTGTGAGAAAGAGTGACAGGTTATAGGGGATGTCAGGAAGTGGGTAAGAGAAGGATGAGAATGCTGATGAGAGAGGATGCAAGTCAGTGAGATAGTATATGACTATTGAGTTTACATATAAATACTTGGAGATTGGAGCTGTCGGAGAAGCAAGTAAATGAAATAGAATTCCACAGGCGGAAAGTGCGAGAAAAGTAGCTACTGGAGTAGAATTCGCGTTTACATTTTATTGGTTTTACAATAAAAGTGTTGGACCTAATTGCTAATCTTGTGGCTCAAGTAAATTCATACATAGGGGTGCCCAGGGAGCTAAGTTCATCGGAGCAGAAGCCGTGAAAGTATTTTTTTTTGTTTTTTTTAATCGTATCACCCAAAGCAAGGTGGTAACGCCACTGATGTGCAGGGGGCTACGTAATAGTGAAAAGATTGGAAAAGAGAAAGCCGGAAACCACATCCTAAACAGGGAACAAGGGATGAGCCTCTTAACCTGTTCAATAGACGTGGGTGGAGTGTGAACCGGGCGATAGATAGATCTATCTACTCCAATTGAAAAAAAAAGAAAAGTGAACAGATTGGAAAAGAGAAAGCCGGAGACCACATCCTGAACAGGGAACAAAGGAGGAGCCTCTTAACCTGTTCAATAGACGTGGGTGGAGTGTGAACCGGGCGATAGATAGATCTATCTACTCCAATTGAAAAAAAAAGAAAAGTGAACAGATTGGAAAAGAGAAAGCCGGAGACCACATCCTGAACAGGGAACAAAGGAGGAGCCTCTTAACCTGTTCAATAGACGTGGGTGGAGTGTGAACCGGGCGATAGATAGATCTATCTACTCCAATTGAAAAAAAAAGAAAAGTGAACAGATTGGAAAAGAGAAAGCCGGAGACCACATCCTGAACAGGGAACAAAGGAGGAGCCTCTACACCCGTACAATAGACGTTCTTAGCTAGGTTTTGTGTTAAGGTACCTCCAATAAATATCGATAATCGTAAAAAATCGGGTTACAGAAGGAGCGGTCCGACCCCAATCAAACTTGATAAACTCATAGACAAAAACAGATGAGACACAAAAGGGTAGAGAATACCTCATCAGATCGAGACTTTTATGTGGATGCCATGAATGGCCTAAAATCCGTTCCAAAATATCGTCAATTAGTCAAAACTGCATTCACAAACCAATGGATACAAATGTCTTGAAGTGGATAACGCCTACAGTTCTTAGTGCGGACAATTCCTCTTTGAACATTTTGGACTAACGCTACAGAATGAGTCAAAAACCATATTATTCAAGAACTTTTAACAACAGAAATATCTAAATTTGACAGCGCATTTAACTTTAAGAAGAAAGCATCACTATTATAATAAAGATCGTTGTATATACACTACCGGCCGTAAATATTAGGCCACCCCAGGTTTTAAAAAAAATTATGTATTTCATACGATGTTTAGTAATTATTGACAAATTGGATAATTCTAAATGAAAACAGAATGATTCTTTTGTTATTATTACTTTGCAAAATTTTACAAGATAGCCCTGGAGCCATTTCTTTGGCCAGCCAAAAAGAAGTGATAGTCTAATATTAACAATGAACCATTCTAGTTTTTTTCGAATTATCCACTTGGCAAATAATTATTAAAAATAGTATGAAATACATAATATTTTTTAAACTGAGGTGGCCTGATAATTATGGGCAGTTTTATATATATATATATATATATATATATATATATATATATATATATATATATAAACAGTTACAGTATTTGAAAAGCCTATTTTCGTCCATATTTCTGAGATGAAGTACTATAACTATTTACACTATGTATGTTGTTAGGACTATTGTTTTTATCTATGTTGCTATATTCACAACGTTTCGGCCATTATCCGTTCTGGCCTTCTTCAGGTTATTGGAATTTCGAACTGAACCTTTTTTTTTGTTTTAGTTCCTCAATGCATAATCTTCCTGATTCCTAATTATCTTCCTTTTGCCCAGATTTTTTGTTAACCTCGGCTGTAGCCAGGTATTGAACTCGCAACACTTTGGATGCAGTCACTGGATTCGCCCAGCGCTTTTCTCCATTGGCCATATATCCTCAATGTGTTGTGAGTTCAATACCTGGCTTACAGCAGAGATGAACAACAACAACAACAACAACAACAACACACTAGAAAGAAGAACAGACTTGAAATGCAAACCTTAAAAATAGCATCAAATTTTCATAATGAATCTACAAAAATAAACTGCATATGTATGACGAACAAAGAAGAAAACAACAGAGAGAACGATAGAATTGAATATAAGAGAGAGGGATAAACAAATAGTGATAGACTTTATGAAGGAGAAAGGGAAAAAGACTGCTTTGTGGCGAATAAGTAGAAGAGAAAGTGAGTGAGTGAGTGAGTGAGTGAGTGAGTGAGTGAGTGAGTGAATATGTTAAAAAACAATGCAAATTCTTTAAGTCGACATTCTATAAATTAAGTTATGCAAGAGAACAGGAGGTACTGGTTCGATTCTTCTCAGAGAAAAGACACAGAAAAAAAAACAACTATTATTCCTCAAAGGAAACGAAGGTAATGCTTAAGAAATAATGAAAACAAAAATCCCATATCCTTTACATCATAATTTGGTTTGCAACATTGAAAATTGATCGACAGCAGATGATGCACTCGTGACATCGATCGCCTGAGAAAGACAGATGCTGGTTTTAAAAATAAAAATGTTGTCTTTCAAAAACGCGTTTAATATTTTTGAGGGCGAAATTGTTTATATATGGTGTTTTTCAAAACCTACCTGAGATGTGGCACGAAGGTAAATATGGGCATTCAGTGAGGAACGAACACACTACAAAGTTGTAATTGATCTAACCATCACACCTCATAGAAGTGTCCATCATTAAGCGTAGTAAAATTATGGTACAAGGCCGAAATTAAGGAGCAACAAGTCAGGAACAACTTCTCTACTGTCGTGAGTGTGCTACCGAGAAAATCTTTTTAAACTTTACACCATGTCAAATCATAGCTTAATTGTAGTACAAGGACAAGATTAAAGAGCAACCAGTAAGGAATATACTCACTACTCAGTCTAAAGAGATATAATAGCTAAACAATACAACAGTTTGAAGTGCCCCTTACGAAGCATAGCCTAGTTATGGCACAAGGCCGAGATTAGGAAAAACAACAAAAACAAGAGGGGATCGTATTAACTACTCAGTCAGTTAAGTACCATACGTGATACACGCTTGGGTGATCAGAGGCAGAAGATTATCCCGCAGTAGATTGCCATTACTTTCTGCAGTAGACTGGTTGTCAGCCAAAGCTATAGAACCCGATCTGTCCTGTTATTTAACCCATAACTGGAGGGAAGCTATGGATTGATTTCTTTCTCAAGGGTATTTGTGCGTGAGTGAATGTAAGGAATTCAACTGGAATTTGAACTCGGCTCCCCGATTTCTCGTTCCGTTCCGTTATCCACTGCCCCACAACGCTCATCCTGATTATCAATTGCTCAGTCATAATTGACTTAAACAGAAAAGCTTTTTAACCATTACGTCATTTTGCTGCGTACTTGACTAAGCATAGCTTAGTTGAAGCACAAGGCAGAGATTAAGGAGCAACTAGAAAGGATCACACTCTTCACAGAGTCTTAATTAATTTAATCAGAATAGTTTGCTTACAATTACACATGTCAAGGGGAACTTTACTAAGAATATCTTAGTTGTGGCACAAGGACCACATAGTGAGGGCCGTACTCATTACTCAGTCTAAAGAGAAAAGCTTCGAGACCATTACATCAGTTCGAAGTTTTCCTTAGTAAACATAGCTTAGTGCTGCCACAAGGCCGAGATTAAGGAGCACGGTGTGAGTATAGTAATTGATCTTAAGAGATAAGATTCCTAACCCGACTTACTAAGAATAGCATAGTTGTGGCACAAAGCTGAGATTAAGGAGCACCTGATGAGGATTGTATTCACTACTCAGTATTAAAAAACAAATTTGCTAAGCATAACAGAGCCTGTAAGTTCCTCTTACTAGCTAAGCTAGTAAGGGCACTTCGTCTTGGTATAATGTTTCGGAAATTTTAGATTGAGTAGTGAGTATGATTCTCACAAAGTGTCGCTTAATCTCTACACCGTGCTACAACTAAAGTATGCATCGTAAAGGTTACAACGTAGTCGTTTAATGATTAGCAAGGTTGCTATTTAGTATATGTGCTCCTTAATTCTGGCCTTGGGCCACAACTAAGCTATGCTTAGTAAGGGCCACTTCGATTCGGTTTCATTTTTAGCAAGCTTGTCACTTTAGATTTAGTGAGTACAATCCTCACAAAGTGCCCTTAAAACTCAGCCTTGTGCCACAACTAAGTTATGCTTATTAAGAGGCAGATCGAAGCGGCGTAATTGTTAGCAAGCTTGTCTCAAGAGACTGAATAGTAATTGCAATCCTTATTTGGTGCTCATTAATCTCGGCCTAATGTCACAGCTGAAGTATTCTTAGTAAGGGTGACTTTGACGGGGTGTAATGGTAGGCACGCTTGTCTGTTTGATCAAGGATTGAGTAGTGAGTAAGCTATTGACAAGAGGCTACTTTATCTTGGCCTTGTGCCACAACTAAATTATGCTTAGTAAGGGGCACTTTGAACTGGTGTAATTATTCGCAAACTTGTCTCTATACAACTAAGTAGAGGGTACCACCCTCACTGGGGTGATTCTTAATCTAGGCCTTGTGTTACATCTAATCTATGCTTAGTAAAAACCACTTCGAAGTGGTATAATGTTTAGTAAGTTTATCTCACCGGAATTATTACAATTGACTAGTGAGTTCGACCCCATATTTTCGCCTTTGTGCCACATTTAAGCTGTGCTTTGAATATTACCTGACTAGTTACTTTTTATCATGGCCTTGTCTTACAACTAAGCCATTCAAAGTAAGGCGTATTGGATAGTAATAGACTGAGCAGTGAGTATGATCCTAACAAGGTTTCCCTTAATCTCGGTCTTGAGCCACCTTTAAGGTATGCATAGTAAGGGCACATCAAAGGGATTTAATTATTACCAAGATCAGTTGTTTAGATCAATTAGAACTGTGTAGTATGTTCCATCGATGTGCGTTGTGGTGCAGTGGATATCACCTGAAAACGAGAAATTGGAGAGCCGAGTTCGAATTCCAGTAGAATTCGTTGCATTCACTTACGCAAAAACACTTTTAAGAAAGGTATTAATCCACCTCTACTCCCTCCAGCTATGGGTTAAATAGCAGGGCAGACTGGTTTCTATATTTTACCAGTTTATCGCAAAAATAATGACAACCGACTGCGGGAAAATCGTCTGCCTAGAAAGAGACACCCAAACGTGTACCACAACTAATCTTTGCTTAGTAAGGCCACTTCTACACAGTCCTAATTGGTCTAAAAAAATAAGTCTCCTACACCATTACGAAGTATATGTTACTAAGTACAGCTTTGTTGTGGCACAAGGCCGAAATGAAGGAGCAGTTAGTCAGTATCGAGCCCCTTGCTCAGTCGTAAATGATCTAAAAAAGATGTTTGCTACCAATTACAACACGTCGAAGTCCCCGTTACTATACTTTAATTGTAGCACAAGGCCAAGATAAAGGGGCCACTGATAATGTTCGAAATCGCTACTCAGTCTAAAGTGACAAGGTTTATAAGTATTACACTAATTCTACTTACAAATATCTTAATTAAGGTAGAAGGTCGAGATTAAGGAGGCCCTAGTAATCTCATTGGAAACAAAGAAAAGAGCGCTGGACTGCTACGTGATGTCAGTTCTTCAATACGGCAGTGAATGCTGGACAATATCATCGAAAATGAGGACAAAACTGGAAGCAGCGGAAATGTGGTTCTACAGAAGGATGCTGCGGATATCGTGGACTGAGCACGCAAGCAACGATGAGGTGTTGGAAAGAATGGCAACAAAAAGGAAATTGATGCTGAGCATCAGCAAGAGACAACTGAGGTTCCTGGGACACGCAATGAGGAAGGAGAGCCTGGAGAACCTGATACTGACTCGCCAAATAGAAGGAAAGAGAGACAGGAGAAGGCAGAGGATAACATATCTGCAGGGCCTGATCAGGTGGCTGACGGAACGTGGGTTGACTGGAGTAACGGGAGCAATCATACTAGGAGCCACAAGAGACAGGGAGACGTGGAGAACTATGATCGCCTACGTCCTGAAAGGACAGGACACATAGAAGAAGAAGTGAGCATCGTACTCAATACTCCTTTGTAATTGTTCTAAAAAAAACTTGCTGATCATTACACCATGTCGATATGGCCTCACTAATAACAAGTTAGTTGTGGCACAAGGCCGTGATTAAGGAGCACATAGTAAGGATCGAACTCGCTACTCGGTCAAAAGGGAAAAGCTCGCTAACCATTACAGCACCTCGCAGTGCCTCTTACTAAGCACAGTTTACTTGGGGTCTAAGCTGAGATAAAGAATCTCCTCATGCGGTTCGAACACACTCCTTCTATGTTTTTGTCCTTTCAGAACGTAGGCGATAATGGCCTTTGACCTGTCTCTATTCCTGGTAGCTTTTAGTACACTTTCTCCTGTAACACCACGCAACCCCCGTTCTGTCATCCACCCGCTCAGGCACTTCAAATATGTTATCCAGAGCTTTCTTTTATCTCTTTTCCCCTCTATCTGGCCTGTTAGTAACAGGTTCTCCAAACCCTCCTTCCTTATCGCATATCCCAGGAACTTTAGTTATCTTTTCCCGATGCACAATATTAATTTTCTTTTTTGTTTCCATCCTTTCCAAAAACACGTCATTGCTCACATGCTCGATCCACGATATCCGCAGCATCCTTCTGTAGAACCACATTTCAGCTGCTTCCAGTTTTCCCTTCATCTTAGAGGATATTGTCCAGCATTCACTACCATATTGAAGAACTGACATCATATAGCAATCCAGTACTCTCTTTTTTGTTTCTAGTAAAAGTTTGATGTCTCTTAATTCTTTACTCAGCTTCTGGAATGCATACTTCGCCATGACAATTCTCCTCCCAATCTCTGTGTTGCACTTCCCAAATATTTAAATTTTTGTACTTGCTTGATTCTAGTATCCCCGCCCACCTGTATTTGGCATTTTGGGTTTCTCTTTTTGCTGATGACCATGCATTCAGTTTTCTTGCAGTTTATTTATAGTCCTTTTTTGTCACTCTCTTCAGCTACCTTACTCAGTTGTAATTAATCTTGCGAACCATCACACCATATCGAAGTGGCCCTTACTAAGCATAGCATAGTGGTGGCACAAGACCAAGATTTTGTTGCTCCGTGTGAGGATCTTACTACACAGTCGTACGGGATCTGAACAGCTGAATATTACATCACGTTTCAGTGACCCTACTAATCACAAGGCTGTGATTAAAGAGTAACTAGTGATTATTTTTCATTTCTCAATCCAAAGTAACAATCTTGTTAACCGTTATATCACTTCGATGTGCCTCTTACCAACAAAGGCCGAGATTATTTAACCATTAGTGAGGATCGCCGAGGCCGAAATTATGTAGACCCTAGATACTGATCTAACGAAACAAGCTTGCTAACCATCATATAATTTCAAGAGAACTTTACTAAACAAAGCTTTGTTGTGGCATACGGCCAACGTTGGGGAGCACCTGGTTATGATCGAACTCATTACTTAGTCGTCATGTATCTAAAGTTTATAACAATTACATCAATTCGAAGTTCTCATTGCTGAACATAGCTTAGTTATGACACAAGGCTGAGTTTAAGGGATATTCGTGAGGATTGTACTCACTACTCAGTTTTAATTTATTTCACTGTTTGACTCTTTAGCATGCATTATACAACTTCAAAGTGCCACTTACCATGCATAGCCTAGTTATGACACAAGGTCGAGATTAAGGAGCACCTAATGAATATCTTACTCACTACTCAGTCGTAATTAATCAAAATAGACAACTTTGTTAACCATAACACGACTTGGATTCTTCGTTTACTAATCATACCTTAGCTCTGACACAAGGCCGAGATTAAGGAACACCCAAAGAGGATCTTACTCACTACTCCGTCGTAACTGGTCGAACGAGTCAGGCTTGCTAAAGATCATACCATGTCGATGTAACCCTAACTAAGCATAGACCGGACCCTATAGGCAGTCGTAATTGATCAAGGAAGACAAGCTTGATAACCATGAAATTACGTCGATATACCCAAAATATTGTAGTTTACTAAGCATAGAATAGGTGTGGCAAGTCAAGATCGAACTTGCTGCTCAACAGGAATTGATCTAAAGGCAACTACTTGCTAATTACTGTACCACATCGTAGTGCCGACAAATTATTTGCCTGGGCTGAGAACATATTTAGCCGTTGCTTCGTAAATAAAATGCAGAACATTCTGTATCACGTATGGCACTTAACTGACTGACTAACCTGTCTTTGGTGCTTATAATACGTCGACCACATCACCTAGACGTGAGTGATAACTTCCAACCAAGAAAAAGCGACACCTACTAAGTAAAAACTCATATATTCAAATACTAGCAGTATAGCCCGGCGTTGCTCGGGTGTAATGAAAGCTTTAAAACTAATCCATGGTCCTTGAGCTCAGACTCTTTGGACGTTGGCACGAAAGAATAAAAAGCAATAGTTGTTTCCAGTTAAAGCAAAACCGTACACTGAAAGAAAAATGAATAGATGTAAGTCAAATTTTGATTTCCTGGTATCGATATCGAATAAGTTTTTTTCGTCGTAAACTGAATTTTGAAGGCTAAATAAGTCCTCTGAGTAAAGGATATCATGGCTGAGACTAAGAACTACAATTATACCTACTTACATACAAACCCGAAGCAAAAACTAAACTGAAAGGGCTGAAAAAAATAGAGACATACAGGCAGATAAACACACACACACACAAACATCTTGCTTTATATATATATTATTGATTTTCTGTGCTATTGTAAGAACTGCAACCTTGAAACTTCTGAATATCGTTTCTTATGTCTTTGTCTATGAGTGTATCAAATTTGATTAAAATCCGACCACTCCTTCTATAACCAGATCTTTTCGATTATCGATTTTCGATATTTATCGGAGGTACATCGACACAAAACCTAGCTAAGAACACTCGCAGACGCTTATAGTACAACTGTGTAAATTTTCAAGAAAATCGGTTCAGCCGTTTCGGAGTCTATAGGTAACGGACACACACACACACACACACATACACACACACACACACACACACACACACACACACACACACACAAACACACACACAAAGTTCCATTTATAAATAAGTTTAGATTAGATATGGATTTAGTATTTGCTTACCCAGTAGTAAAATTTACTTTACAAATTATTAATACAGAATAAAGCGACCAATGTATTTTTTTTATCTTAAATAACCCAACATTCTTCGAGCTAACCCTAACCACATCATCAATATCTGCTGATGTATGGAATGAAGTAGGCATCATCCAATCTCCTGGTACAAACATCTGGAATTTGTAGTACATGAAAAAAACATTAAATAATAATTAAGTCTTAAACTGAACGGAACAATACAGAGATCTGCAAAGACAGAAATGCCGTATTCAAAGAGATAAGATAGATATAGACCCGGAATAAGCTAATGCAATTCAGTATTTATAACACGTGAGTCAGTCCAGGACATAGCAGTGACATTATTTGCTTCTGCGATGACAAAAAACAAAAAAACCCTTAAAATATTTCTGATCAAAAGTAACTGTTTAACTCGGTAAAAAATAACAACGATGAATACTGAACAATAAATGCCAAACGAAATTAATCAGCGTTTCAATACACCGAACACACCAAGATTGTAAGGTTTCAATTCAAAACAGCAAAGTCTGTCCAATTCAGAAGAAATAGGGTTAGAAATATTAAGTAGGGCATTGATAAACATTTATCAACAACTGTATCTTTTATAGATGGTGGCTTACGTTTAAACCAGTTCCATGTGCGATCACCGAAGTTAAGCAACATCGTGCATGATCAGTATCTAGATTGGTGACTGCTTCGGAAGACTAAGTGCTGTAACCTTAAATGTACGGAGGGATTAGGTTACAGTGTCGTCACTTTGAAACAGCGATTTCTGAACAATCACTCAAGTTAAAGCAATGTCGAGCATGGTCAATTCCTAAATACATGATTTCTTGATAATACTAGATGCAGTAACCTTAAATAGGAGGATGATTTTTTTGTACGGCAACATCGCGTCGAAAAACAGGTTCCTTTACAATCACAGAAGTTAAGCAACGTCGAGCCTAGTCAGTATTGAGATGGGTGATTGCTTTGGAATACTAGATGGTGTAAACCTTGATGTGCGGCTGGTGTAGGGATTTTTTTTTTTTAATCATTTCACCCCGAGCAAGGCAGAAATGCCACTGATGTGCAGGGGGCTACATAACTGTAAAGAGATTAATTAGAAAAGAGTGAGGAGTACAAACTAGTTAGAAAGGAGCAATAGAAAGCTGAGAAAGCAGGTGCGATGACAGATACATAGGTGGAGAGAAAGGGAAGGTTATACGGGGGTGGGGAGAGAGCTAGAGTCCAGTGGTTAGTAGATGAGTATTGACTTTGCATTTAAATTTCTGCAGGTTGTAGCCGTCAGGAAAGCAAGAATATGTGAGCGAGTGCGAGAGAAGAAGCTGCAGGAGTAGAATTGTCGTCTGCATTTGGCTAACCTGACTCTGATTGCACGAGTAAACACCTGTTGAGGAGGCACCAGTGACTTAAGTTCGTCCGAGCAGAAGCCATGAAAGTATTTATAGAACAGACAAAGGGAGGCCACATTTCGACGGTGGAGAAGTGGCTGCAGTCGAGACGCCAGATCAGTACCTATCACATTACAGACTCTCCTTTGGAGCCTGTCAAGAACACTGAGGAGAACGGCAGGGGCGCCTGACTATAAATGGCAGGAGTACTCCATGCACGGACGGATGGTTGACTTGTATATATGCAGGATGGATTCAGGCGGAAAAAAACATCCTGGATCGACATAGTAACCCAACCTTCTTAGCAGTAGATTTTGCTATGGATTCAATATAGTGGTTCCATTTGAGGTCTGAGGACAGGGTAAGTCCGAGGAGGCGTAGTGTATTACTCTCCGGGAGAATCGCTTGGTCCATACTTATGGGAGGCAGGAGAGGTTGCCTGTAATGGTTGACAGACAACAGCTTGGTCTTAGACGCATTGAATTTGACAAGCCAATTCTTGCCCCAGTTCACCACAGAGTGTAGATCCCGTTCAAAGTCAGCAGCGAGATTATGTCTGTCCGCCACGACAGGTTTCTTACTGGTGCGGGAGTATATTGTAGTGTTCTCTGCGTAGATGCCTACTTGGGACTTGATCTCATCTGGGAGGTCGTTGATGAAAATAAGAAAGAGCGTCGGGCTCAGGATAGAGCCCTGTGGGACACCAGCATTCGCGCTGTAGGATGAAGAGGCACGCTCATTGAAAATAGAAAAGATTGGATTAGGTCAAGCAGGCGACCGGTAATACCGTAACCCCGTAGTTTGCATAGGAAGCCAGAGTGCCAAACCCTGATAGCGCGATAGTTGGATGGGTCCGAGCGTTCACCACAATTCTTAAATACAGGAACGACTGAAGAGAACTTCCAGCATGCAGGAAAGCAGGAAGCAGAAAGGCAGTAGTTAAACAGTTTAGAATCGTTCGGAATCGTTAATCAGAGAGCGGAGTTCTTTGGGTTCAGCATATTCCTTTACGCTCAGTTACCCTTAAAAATGTATTAATCTACTTCTACTTCCCCAGCTGTGGGTTAATTAGTACAGACGTGTCATAAAAAATAAACATTATTGTCTTCAAGGCAAACAAATCTTACAACCTGAAAATATTTTCTGTCTTTAAATAACCGGCACAATACAAAAATGTATGAATCTTCCCCAGCCATGGGTTAATTAGTAAGACTTGCCTCGTAAGAAATAAAGATTATTATTATCTAGAAATTTTTTCAATCAATCAATCAATCAATACAACTTCTAGTATAGAATGTTGGTCCCAAACCAATGTTATATATCGACAAACAACAAACACGCATATATATAAAAATATAAAGTTATATTTTTATTAATGACGATGGACCGTGTAGAATAGGGAACAGAGAATTGAGAGAGCGCGCTTCTAATGGGTTGACGGGAGTGTAGTCTTATCTGTTGTGTCTCTCTTCACCGGCCGATCTCTGTTGCTCCTCTACTGGCGAATCCGTGTGCCGAGGTCTTTTTATAATCTTCCAGAACCGGGACTTTTTCTTCCGGTTTTGCCTCGCCCACGCACGCCCACATAATTCTCAGAGACACCTGTTCTGTTTGCCTCTGTAGCCATTTCCGCTGCTGCCGGAAATAAGGTCAAACGACATCCGTTCCTTTCAACGACCGGAAACACCCTCGCTTGCATCAGCCTTCCTCGGGTGGGGCCAGATTGTTATATTACACCAAGAGAAAGGTAAAATTCAAGTAAAATATTATCGCTGGACAGCGTTACTGACAGAGAGAGAAACTTATTGTCTTCCTCAGTTGAGTGTCAAACGTAAAATACTCTTGGACGACTATGTCTCGAAGAAGACATGACTGAGGGGGCAGAAGTTATTTTCCTGCAGTAGTTTACTGTTAATTTTTGTAGTAGACTGGTTGTTAACCAAGGCTATAAAATCCAATTAGCTGCAGGGAGAAGAGAGAGATTAATATCTTTTCTAAGGTTTATTGCGCGTAAGTGAATGCAAGTAATTCAAATAGAATTCGAGCTCTCATTTTCTCATTCCTGCACCACAACGCACATTCTTTCTAAATAAACAATGAAGACAATTTTATCCCTGGATATCTGAGAGTATAATATCAGTTATTTAAATTAAGTTAATGTCGATGGCAGGAATATTTACCCCTCTCCCCCACTTGAGCGAGATGTGACACAAGGTCTTTTTTTAACGTGGGGAATTTGAGCGCATACGCCCAGGTACTGGTCAAAACATTACCTATCCACCGCAGTGGATAGGTTCAACACCGGTCTAAACTGGTCGTATTCGGTTTTAATTTGGTCATTTCGGACCCCAACCGGACGGCCGGGGTCCGAGGTAATGGCGATGGAGAATAATTTATTGTATTCATAGTTATGCTTAATTAAAGCATCTAGGAGACACGGTCAGAAATCTGCAGGAAAGCCTAGAGAAGCTATTAAATGAAAACGAGAAGAAAGATTAAACTATAAATTCTAAGAAGACGGACCCAATGATCCTTAACCAGATAGATAGACCCAGATTTCAGCTACGGTGAAGATACATCAAATTGAAGCGAGAACGGACATTTAATTTAATCTATGAAGTGTTATCGCTGACGTCAAAAACAGTGACACAGAAAGTCGAAGACGCATTGGGGAATCGAAATAAACAGGAATATAATATACATGCTATATCGTGGTGTTATGGGGAAACACACCTATACCTCAGAAAATGGACTCTCCCTCCTATAAATCTACCATCCACTCGTGCATTGAATACTGCTGCCACATCTAGTCGGGTGCCACTGCTATTCTTCTCGGGGTTCTTGACAAAATACAAGGGAGAATCTTTAATGCGATCGATACCAACTTGGCAGACCGCCTGCAGTCACTCTCTCACCGGCGTGACGTGGCTTCCCTGTGCCGCTTCTATAAATACTTTCACGGTTTCTGCTCCGATGAACTTAGATCACTGGTGCCCCCGAGGTACGATTTTGCACTAGATACTAGATTAGCAACTAGGTCCAACATTTTACAGTGAAACGGATAAAATGTAAGCGCAATTTCTACTCCAATAGCTTCTTTTCTCGCACTTCCCGACTGTGGAATTCCCTTCCACATACTTGCTTCCCCGACAGCTACAATCTCCAGAAGTTTAAATGTAAGCTCAATAGACATCTCTTAACATACTAACACGCATCCATTCTCTCAAACACTCTTCCCATCTACATCCTTACTCGTCTATCACCCTTCTTCTGACATTTCCTATATCTAACCACTCTTTCTCACCACCTTTCCCTATGTAACTCCCTGCGCAATAGTGGTAGTGGAATGCCTTGCTTAGGGTGAAATGATTAAAAAATATTAATAAGAGTTAATGGGAAGTTCATAGGGGTTCTTTAGAGTTCTACTGGAGTTCAGTCGAACTACTAGGCAGTTGATATTAGTCGGCAGTTAGCCGAATACCAAGGAATCAGCTTTCAGTGGAAGATTACCAAGTTTCTAACATTTTGGGTACGTTAAGCCGATTAGCAACCGACATAGCACGATTATTACCTTCAGTGTGAAAACTACTCCACAACAGTTGGCGAGGCTGGTGAATTACATCACAAATTTGACACAATAGGTATGTTTCTACAGGAGGATACTGAGAATATCATAGACAGAACTGGGGATGTAAAATAAAGTTTTGTTCAGCGTTAGAGGTAAACAGGTGAAAATTCTAGAACACATGCAGAGAAAAGAATTATTAGAGAACTAGATCACATTGCGTATTGGCAGAGGCAATCATTGATTTTTTTTTTTTACGGTTTATGAACCCGTTGTGTGCTATTTTAAAGATAAAGCATATTTTAGATTGCAAGAAATTATTTTTTGGCGAGTGAATACTTCAATAATAAGTTTTTGATAATAAAATGTTTTCCATATACAAGTCTTACTATTTAACCCACAGATGGAAAGAGGAGATTCATACATTTCTCAATGCTATTTGTGTGTAAGTGAATGCAAAGAAACTCATCTGAAATTTGAACTCGGCTCTCTTATCTCTCATTCCGATAGGCAGAAGAAGACAGCGAGTAACATAAATAATTCATTGTAACTTGACGTCAGAACTGAAAGAAATAAAAAAAAAACTGAGAGGAATAAAAAAAAAGAAACGTTCACTAGAGTTATACAAGAGAGGAATCCGTGAAGGGCCGTGATCGCCAATGTGTTGATGGAATATAGAAGATAAAAAAAAAATGTTTGTGTAGTTATTCAGCAACGTTATTATGTAATTTCATGTCGAGTCTAAAAAAATGATCTAGAGATTTTACAGAGATCCGAATAAGCAGATGCTGGATAGGTCAGCCGATAGCATCTCCCGATAAATGAGAGACGTGCATAATCAAACCTATGGACTTAGTACTTGAATTGACACTATGACAGAAAGAAAAATCGATTTTTATTACAGACAGAACCAACTGGCTATTTATCAAGTCTTCATCAGTTTTCGATGCAGAGCTAGTATCACTAAATCAGACTTTAGAATGGACAGACAGATCTAATCAAAATCAGCTAAGATACATACATTTGTTCTGTAATAAACGAATATCATATAAAATAACCAGCACAAAACTGCATAAAGCCTTCAAAAATTTTTATCCCCCCATCCGCGGACAACATCTTATCATGTTTTACTTCATTAATTACTTTCTCTTTACTAATATTACACAAGTACGACACTTAAGTTAAAAAGGGTTACTAAATTAGCTAACAACAGAGACCTAAAACCAAGAAGTATGACATGAAGATTATGAGAATATGGAGGATAGACAGCGAATGTCTGTCGACTCGAAGAGGTTAAAATTGTATGACGTAATGGATAAAAATAGATGTGAGTTCAATCCCAGGTTTCAGCAAGAGAGAACATAATGTTACGGGCGGAGAGAACAAAAATTGATTGAAGCTAATTGACTAAAAATTGAGATGTTCAAAGGCATGGTACGTGGAATTAGAACAATCTACTAAGTAATGGATTCGGTTCAAAATTTCATAAGATACCACTTGCGTAACGTGGCCGAAACATTTTCAAATCTAATAGTACAGATGAGGATAACAGTCCTCAGTGTAAATCTACTAGTGTCAGTCAGTTAAGTGCCATACGTAATAAAGGCTTGGGCGATCATGTCTCAAAAGATGGCTGACTAGGCAAAAGATTTTTCAGCAGCAGGTAGCCATTTCTTTCTGTGGTAGACTGGTTGCCAACCGATCCTAAAGAACACAATCCGTTCTGCTATTTAACTCATAGCGAGAGAGAAGAAACGGATTAGTGTCTTTCGTAAGGGTTTTTGTGCGTAACTGAATGCAACGGATTCAACTGGAATTCTAACTCGGCCCAACGATTTCTCGTTGCGAGTCGATAACCACTGTACCATAAATAGAAAACCTTATATGAGAAATATAGAAAGAAGTTCATATTGTAGCTTTAGGGAAGTCATCGATGCGGGTGCAGTGTTTCGCAAAATCGCAATTATTAGGGGTGTTGGAGTAGAATTTCATTGTTTCAAATCAAGCACAAATAGAGTGAAATTGATTTGACATTATGGACGCGGCATGGGCAAAATCAGAGTTGTAGAAGTCTGAAGACTAAGGAATGGAGTTCGTCAAAACATTTGCCTTGGGAATAGCGACAGCCTTGCAACGTCTGTGAGGAAAAGGGCATATCGGGCGGAAATATCCCTGAACATTATTGTACAAACCATTTTGAACTTATGTCAAAAAAGTAAGGTCGGTCGGATTCTGTTAGTTTGCCGTCTTATGTCTCTTCTAAAGATAAAGTCTGATATATATATATATATAACATCGGTCACTATAGGCTTACAGCATATATATATATATATATATATATATATATATATATATATATATATATATATATATATATATATATATATATATATATATATATATATATATATATATATATATATATATATATATATATATATATATATATATATATATATATGCTGTAAGCCTATAGTGACCGATGTTTGTGCTTACGGCCATATCACGCTGAATACACCGGTTATTGTTCGATCACCGAAGTTAAGCAACGTCGAGCCTGGTCAGTACTTAGATGGGTGACCGCTTGCGAATAACAGGTACTGTAAGTGTTATTGACGGATGTGCGTTGTGGTGCAGTCGGCTCGGAGGGGGAAATCGGCGAGCCGAGTTCCAGTTCCAGTTCCAGTCGAACACTGCGCATTCACTTACGCACTGGTACCTTTGGGAAAGGTATTAATCCGTCCATTCCCTCCAGTTATGGGTTAAATAACTGAGGTCTGTTGTTCATGCGATTTGTGGCAGACTTCTGCACCGATTGTTTGTTATCAGCAGTTCCAAAAAGTGTGAATTGTGCTACACAAGTCTTCACCACTTTAAAAAAATTCTTTGTGTGGTAATCTAACTTTGTTAGACGCTCATACGTAGAAATCGACGGGAGAGTCCATAATAATAATAATAATAATATATATATGTACTCGACAACCAGTCTGGCAACAAGGTCCCACACTTTTACAGTTAAACCTACCAAATGCAGCCGACAATTCTTCTCCATCAGCTTCTTTTCTTGCACTTCCCGTCCGTGGAACTCCCTTCCGTATACTTGCATTCCTGACGGCTACAACCTCCAAGAATTTAAAATGTCAATTCCCATCTCTTATCCACTTGACTCTAGTTCTTCCCGCGTCTTTTCTACATCACCCCCGTGTATCTTGTTCTTTTCCTTTCTCTCTACCTTCGCAACTGCCATCACATCTGTATTCCCATCCATCTCTTGCTCTTTCTCGGACATCCCTTGTAACTGGTCCGTCTTTTTCTTCACTCTCCTTCTGCCTAAACGTTTCTTCCTTATGTAGCACCCTGCGCATCAGTGGCGGTACCACCTTGCTTAGGGTGAAAAGATAAAAAAAATAATTATATTCCAATTTGTTCATATCTGCATCTAGACGAAGATAAAGAAGCAGATATTTCTTAGGCAATCCATATACATAAACATACACAGAGGAAGCAAATATTAATGAATAGAAATATCACATCATCTAGAACTCAGTGTTCGAATTGTGAATCGATCATGATACCTTTTTACTAATCGCGGAGTAACTCTCTCATCATGTGTGTTGTTTCCTGCAGGGCGACAATTCATAAGCTTATTACGCAAGACTTTGCTAGCGAACTTAGCAAATTTCTTCGCATGCCTTTCAGCTTCCGTATAAGCTTTTTTCTTTTTAATCATATCACCCCGAGCAGGGCGGTGACGCCACTGATGTGCAGGGGGCTACGTAAGAGTGAAAAGATTGGAAAAGAGAAAGCCGGAAACCACATCCTAAACAAGGAACAAGGGATGACCTCTTCACCTGTTCAATAGACGAGGGTGGAGTGTGAACCGGGCGATAGTTTAGTCTGGACAGAGGTACGCTAACAATCAGGGTCATGGTTGGGTCTTAAATATATTTGTTGACAAAAAAAAGCTTATATAAATATTTTTGTTATTCTAAGACAAGTTGCAGTTAATATAACTGAAAATTTTGGTTAAATATATTATATAAGAGTTTTTTTTTTCTGGGCATACATTGTGTAATATCTGCCCAAGTATTTGATATATATTAAACATATTAATTAATTAGCTATTATTAAGAATTTTTTATAAACATTTTTAACTGAATATGTAAATTTTTTATTATGCCTGTCTATCTATAGTGATGTGAATATTTTTTTCTCCAAACACAGGCAGCAAGTTGTGACCATGTTCATAGTAGGTATTGAGTGTTGCCAGATTTTTCTGTGAGTTTAAATGAGTCCTAATTGAGCTATAGTCTGAGAGATGTAACGTGTCCAGAGTTAATGTTTTTTTATGTCTAAAAAGGAAAACAATATACAAGGTACAATGGATAAATTGTCGCCACTTTATATTTTTAATTTTCCTGCAGGAGCAGTATTCTTTAATTTGTCAACTGCACAGTATAGTAGAGTCAGTTGTGCAACATCTGTGAGAAAAAAAAGCACCATGATGCAATTCACTAATGCCAGAAAACACTGATTATGTATGTATGTATGTATGTATGTATGTATGTATGTATTAGCGTTTGTTGGGTAGCAGTGCTTTTGAAGTATTCGCACAGTCTTAAAGGGGTTTCGTGCGGTTATCAAGTAGATGGGTGAATGAAGAAGAAGAAGGCGGTGAGAGAGAAAAAAAGAGGCAATAATAATAACGATCGCCTGACGTGAGTCAAGGATACGTGTTAACTACGTTCATCTCATTTCTTTCTGACGAGGGGCAAACTTTTTTTTAATTTCGTTTGGGAATTCACTCCCAGACGCGATTCTGGGCTTTCCATTGGACGACAAACATTTCTCATCTAGGTGTGAAATCTCGCAAGTTTTGTGTGTGTTTAGCAAAGTTTGTAAATTCGAAAAAAGTTCGTTTATTTCTAAAATGAGTCAGATTTTAATTTAGAACTTGCTTTATTCACCACATGAGGCTTCAAAACAATTGTTTCATTGTGTACTAGAACAATTGCAACCCGTACATTTGCGACCCGTACATTTGCGACCCGGACAATTGTGTACCAAACAACTGCATGCCAAGACATTTGTGCTCTTTGACAAATCCGTTTCCTGATAATTGCGTCCCTGACATATTTTTTGAAGCATTTAAAGCCAATTTCTATAAATTTTGAAAAAGCATAGGTAATAATTGCTAATGTTTAAAAAAAGAATTAAATAATAATAAAATCAAGCAAATTTTTGTTATAAATGCAATGACATATTAAGAGTCTTTAAAATATTTCAAAAAATATTTTTTCGATTATCGATTTTCGATATTTATCGGGGGTACCTCGACACAAAACCTCGCTAAGAACACTGGCAGGCGCTTATAGTAAAACTGTGTAAATTTTCAAGAAAATCGGTTCAGTCTATAGGTAACGGACACACACACAGACACACACACAAAGTTCCATTTATAAATAAGTTTAGATTTAGATTTTAATACTAATTGTTAATATTTCAGATTAATCCTTCAGCATTGTATTTCTCGTCTTTGCTTACGAATTTCTGCCAACAATACTCTAAATGTTCAAAGGCTCGACGATAAAACTCTCTCAATTTTGGCTCGAACATTTCATCAAACCACGTTTTTAAGCTCCACAAGACCCCAAAATGCCAATTACTGGTGGGGGATACTAAAATTCAGCAGGTAGAAAAATTTAAATTTGTAGGAAATGTTCTAACAGAAGACGGAACGTGCGACACAGAGATCCGAAGTCAGATTGGCATGGAGAAGGGCGCATTCCAAAATCTGATACAGGAAAATTTCGCAAAATTTCGAAACAAAGTAGTGAGTACTGGATTGCTATGTGATGTCTGTATGTCATTTATACAGATACACAAGTTTTTCACCAAACTTCACACAAATATTCTTTAGGCTGAGTCTGAGCTCCAGGACCATGGATTAGGTTTAAAGCTTTCATTGCACCCGAGCAACGCCGGGCTATACTGCTAGTACATTATAAAAAACGAACCCACAACCTAATACTTTTCAACCTTTGGTATTTTATGATTGATGGAATAACTGGTATAAGGATTTAATTTTTTTTTTACCTTATTTCTTTATTTTATTATTGTCTTAACGATTCAGTTGAACAAAATAACATTCACAAAATATGAAATTAAACATTTTAATTAATCAACGAATGTAGATTTTTCCTGTTCCGTTGTTTTTGTCTCGTGATATTTTATCTCTTATTTCTTCTGATGAACTTAGCTCCATGGTGGCCCTGCATATGAATTTACTCGAGACACAAGATTAGCAACTAGGTCCCACCATTTTACTGTGAAACCAATAAAATGTACACGTAAATTCTACTCCAGCACCTTCTTTTCTCGCACTTCCCGCCGATGGAATTACCTTCCGTTCACTTGCTTCCCAACAACTACAATCTCCAGGAGTTTAAATGTAAAGTCAATAGTCATCTCCTATCTCACTAACTTGCATCCTCTTTCTCTCTCTCTCTCTCTCTCTCTCTCTCTATCATGCTCTTTTCTCCGTCCACTCCACTCTCATTAGTATTCTCATCCTTCTCTTACCCACTTCTTGACACCTCTTATAACCTGTTACTCTTTCTCATAACTTTCCTCCTATGTAACCCACTGCGCACCAGTGGCACTAAACTGCCTTGGTTGAGGCGATATGATTATAAAAAAGAAGATAGATAGATAGATAGATAGATAGAGAGATAGAATCTCCAAGAATTTAAATGTAAAGTCACTAGTCATCTCCTACGTCACTAACCTGCATTCTTTCTCCCATGCTCTTTTCTCCATCCATTACACTCTCATCAGTATTCACATCCTTCTCTTACCCACTTCCTGACACCCCCAATAACCTGTCAATCTTTCTCATAACTTTTCTCCTATGTAATTCCCTGTACCAGTGTCAGTAAACTCCCTTGCTTGGAGCGATACTCTACTCTTATTAGTATTCTCATCCTTCTCTTAGCCACTTCTTGACAACCACTGTAACCTGTCACTTTTTCTCATAACTTTTCTCCTATGTAACCCACTGCGCACCAGTGGCAGTAAACTGCCTTGCTTGAGGTGATATGATTATAAAAAATCATTTTATCCCAAGTAAGGCAGAGCTACACTGGGGCTCAGGGGATTAGAGTGAGAAAAAAACAGGTACAGGAGATGTGGAATTACATGACGCGATGCTTAAAGGCACCAGATAACTAAGGAATTAGCCCCGGAGATGGCAAACCCTCACGGTACTGTCGTTCGTCATCTTTACTTTGTGAGTAAGGTGCAGAAACCGTGTGCAGTGGTGAAACGAGCACTCACCGAGAGAAACAAACTCCATCATTCTTCCATTGCTGCCAGTTTATCCGATTGACTCCAGGTTACTCGTAGATACAAAGAAAGAGCTCGGTTGGGAACTTCTTCTACACCCACCAATTTCTCCTGATTTAGTCCCCTTTTCCGTCGCATCTAACAATTTTAGTGCATTTCGTTTAACAACAATGTGGTGCTTAACCCTGGTAAACTACCCTTCAATTCAAGTTACACCACTACTAACCGTGGGTATATCATACCCAATTTTGAAAATATCAAAAAAATATTAAATAGAAATCTTTATTTATATGCAGGCACTTTAAAATTTGCACTTTGAGTTAACATTAATGGTAACTGATAAACATTATTTAGGTAAGAAAATCAGGCACTTAAAATTTAATTAAATTGTAATTAAAATGGCGTCATTTGTGCTGGGTACAGGAACGACAAATTGGGGAGCCGAGTTCGAATTCCAGTTGAATTCCTTGCATTCACTTACGCACAAATATCCTCGGGAAAGGTATTAATCCGTCTCTTCCCTCCAGTTATGGGTTAAATAATAGGACAGATTGGGTTCTACAGCCTTGGTTGACATCCAGTCTACCGCAGAAAGCAATGGCAACCTACTGCGAGATAATCTTCTGCCCAGTTAGTCATGTCTCTTTCGAGACATGATCGCCCAAAGTTTGGATTATGTATGGCACTTAACTGACTCACTATGTTCCTATGGTTAGTCTCTTTCCTATGGTTAGTCTCTTTCGAGACATGATCGCCCAAAGTTTGGATTATGTATGGCACTTAACTGACTCACTATGTTCCTATGGTTAGTGTTATCGTGTTAAAATATGTTTTCATTAATTTTTCGAGTCAAACCTGTTAATTTCTATCGTTGAGGTATTGAACATTAAGTCGATCATTAGCAGGAGGTCGTAATTGTTGAATGATTTGTCAGAAGTATTAATAAACAATATTCTCTAAATTCTATAAAAACGAACGAATTTATGTAACAACCTAATGTGTATGTGTGACGAGATATATGTGTATTTATGTTTCTATGTATAAATAGATGGGCTGTTTATGTAAGTATTTCTGCATGGATGTATGTATATAATCCGGATAAATATCCCGTAGTAAATATTAGATGGATTGATATTTTATAAATTTCACAAATTAAAAAAAAAATGCTTTAATCGACTATGCTATTATCATGTGGGACAATCATGAAGCTAGAACTTGTAGCTACCAGTTTGGTTATCGGAACTCATTCGAGCTGTCTATTCATGAATAATCTTAGGCGATTAGCGGTGAAGGCTTACTTTTCTAGCATGCATATTTCAGTCAGTTAGTTAACGGCCATACGTGATACACGCTTGGGCAATTATGTCTTGAAAGAGACATGACTGACTGGGAAGTGGATATATCTTTTAAAATGAGATGCCAGTGTTATTTCCATTTTCTGCGCAGTTAAGACGACAATTTATTTATTGCAGCGTGTATATGTACAACTTTCGACCTGAACTAAGATTTCCAAAGAAAACAATGAGAATAAACATTAACGGCTTCTTTTTAAAAGTCACTAATTTCTATTCTTTTCTTTAATCACAATAAGCGCCATCTTGTGAGTGCAATGTTTCATTATTTAAGCATACACATTACTACACACACGTTTTCGTCTTTGGTTTTTTGATCTGATGAAGCCTAGAAAGGCGAAACGCGTAATCATATCCACTTTCAATGAAACGATTTGTTAAATGTCTTAAAACGCTATAACAATTGTTGAATAAGCAAAGATATAAATAACAGAAGAAAAAAAACCGTAGATATTCATGCATTTTTTATGTGTCGGTACCGGATATAATCCTGAAAAGGAACACTAGTATCAGTCAGTTAATTGTCATACGTAATTTACGCTTGGGCGATGATATCACTTTCGAGACATGACTGACTGGAAAGTGGGTGTTCGGGCAGAAGGTTGCCATTACTTTCTGCGGTAAACTAGTTGCCGACCAAGGTTATAGAACCCAGTCTGTCTTGCTATTTAACCATAGCTGGGGTGAGAAAAGGCGAAATATTACTCTTTCTAAGGGTATTTGTGCGTAAGTGAATGCAAGGAATTCAACTGAAATTCGATCTCGGCTCTCCGAATTCTCCTTTCGAGCCGATATCCACCGCACCACAACGCACATGCATATTTATTTTTCTGTATTAACAGTTAATTCTACTGAATTCTGGAACGACTAGTTTCTCAAATGGTTTCCAAAAAGACAACCGAAGATTTTTCATATTTGATGCTGGTTTGCGGGCGATGGAAATAATAATACTCATTTAGCAAATCATCACACACTTACGATGCTCGTCAGGTCTTGAGAAATTCATATTTCAATGAAACAGCGTAAGTCGAAACTAATTTCATGACGGGATCACTGAGAACATACAGACGTACACGGGATGTCATATAGATAGAAATATTTTAATTCCCCATCAAATTACTAAACGTCTAAAAATTTTATTTTTAATTTTTTTATTTTCGTAATTTTTTTTTGCGTTTCCATTGATGGTGAGTCATTAACTGTGAAGAGTTTTAGTTTTCCAATGGACAGATTCGTCCACAGCGAACGAAACTCCCAATCCCCATCTTAGTAAGAGACAGCAGTCTGTCTCGGACGAGATTCAATCAGGATAAATAAAGTTAATGACGTGAACTAACAGATTGGCAAGTAAGCATTTTTATCATACAATTCTATAATTAGTTTGCTTTGTTAAAAACCCATAGGAAATCGTGATTGCCTCAAAAGAATAAAATAACTTTTTTCTCTCTTTTTTTTCGACTAGTTTCTGTCACGTTTACATTCAGTTTCATCATTTCTATTAATTATATATTTTGCTATTAATTTTTATTTCTCTTCTTTAAATATATTCTCTTTCTTTCTTTTTTTCTTTCTTCAAAATATTCTAGTAATTATCTATTTAATTGTTTTTTTCTCTTTTCAAACTTTCCTTTACTTTCTTCTTTTGAGCAAATGTTTCTTTCATCATTTTTTGTTCGTTCGTTCGATATTTCTTTCTTTCTTTCTTTCTTTCTTTCTTTCTTTCTTATTCATTTACGGTTCTCTCTTGCTTATATACTTCTGTATTGTTACCTGTCATTTGTGGGACGTTTTCTTTCTTTCTTTCTTTCTTTCTTTCTTATTTATTTCAGTATTTGTACGATTACATTGGCCAATATGATTTTGATGCAAAAAAAATAAAAATAAAAAAAAAACAAAAAAAAAACACGTTTTTAGCTAATGTGACGATGCTAATTTAAAAAATGAAATTCATGGTTTGCTACCATTTTTGCTGTACCGAAATTGCCCATTTTTGTAAAAAAAAAAAGATCAACTTACGATCTTAGTTAATTGCAACATTTAGTGAAAAAATGTTCGTAGAAACCCATCAATTTTCAGGTAGCGTGAACAGTTTACGTCAGCCACCAGAAATAAAATATTTTTATTAGATAAAAAGTGTTCTTGAGTCAAGAGGGAAACTGGCTAGAGCTGCAACACGGTGTGGCCTCAGGGTTGTCCACCGAAAGCGCTTGCAGGGACACCTATCCATGCGCGACATGGCACTACAAGAACCCCGATATTATACAACTGTTGATCAGAGTAGCCGCTCTTGATATCTTGCACATTTTTCTCTCCCGTAACTCTCACGAAGTCATGTAATTAACTGCAGAATGACGTTCTACGTAGGCAGAATTTTCTGTCGAATTTTGGTTGTTTTTCTTCCTTTACTGAAACTTCCGGCGATGTAATTCCTGTCATGAAAGTAACAAGCGTAGAAATACAATAGCGCATTACATTTTTACCGAAAGTACATCGCCGGAAGTATCAGTAAATGAAGAAAAACCGAGCAAAAATCTGCCAAAATTCGTTGCTTTACGCAGTACATCATTCTACAGTTAATTAGATGACTTCGTGAGAGTTACGGGAGAGAAAAAGTGCGAGATATATTTCGTTTTTCTTATGGACATTTAGATAAAAAAGGTAGGTTTCTTCAATAACTAACAGTTTATTTGAGTTCAGCATATATATTTGCATAGAGATAATGCAATTTTGGATAAATTTGAAGGGGACTTACAACGAAAATTTACCGATTTTTGTTACCTCGACATCATTTTACTTATCTTTTTGGTTGACCTCTGTTATTCTTCTGTTCTTTCTTTCTTTCTTTCTTTCTTTCTTTCTTCCTTTCTTTCTTTCTTTCTTTCTTTCTTCATAATTCATTTTCCTTTGCTTAAACGACCTCTGTTCCTTTTTTTCCAAACCACTACACATTCTTCATTTTATATTTATTGAAAATTTTTCAACCCCTCCATCAATCTCTAGTTTTTTCCCCCACGGTCTAGAAGGCTACTCGTTCTGAGCTCGCCTGTTTCCAGATGCACCCATTCATCCATGTAAATACATAGAACCAATCACCGTGACGTTGCCAGCTTTACTGCTATCTTCCTGCCGGATGGAAATATCATTTCACATCGATATCTCATGATGACGGCCGTTGTATCGAAACTAATCAGCTTGTAATCCAACAATTAGAAACAAACACACATGTAGAACTTTACGAGGATTTGGAATGTTTAGCAGTCATTAAATTCTCCAGAGTCGATATCGTAAACATTATTAAGCCTCGAGAAAATCTATGTGAGAAAGTTTCAATTTGTATTCATGATTCATTTAAAACGATTTCAGACTGGTCAGTAACGAATGAGAAACATAGTTGACTTCCTCAACTGTGATTGGTCAGATGATTGAGATAGTAGACGCTGATTAGTTGATTGCTTTTTGTGAAGAATGACTTAACGATAATTGATAAGAAGATTGGCAAGTTTTAAAACTTTATAGAGTGTTGGAAATAGCGTAATTCTCGTCTATATTCATAAAATAGCAGTTTATGGAGAAAGTATATTCCTTGTCCGAAAATGATATATTGGCGAAACATAATTATACTTTAGGATTAAGTTATTAGCGAGTAGCCATCTTGAATTGAACGAGAGTTGTAGAACAGACATCTTGATATACCCCTTCTTGAGTATATAGTAAATGAAGGAAAAAAATAGTTACCAAATTCAAAAACTTCTTTCTCAAAAGTCGGTTGCAGGAGAGAAGGTGAACCAGTAAACGTAACTCGAATATAAGACAACTGTTAAACCACACTTGATAGAAAACTCACATTTAAAAGTCAAGAAAAGGAAAAGGAGGAGAAACGACTGATAATGAAAACCAGATAAAGGAATTTGAGAACGAAAAGGAAAAACTAATGGCAGATTGGATATCGATTCGGAACGAGAAGTCGAGGAGCCGAGTTCGAATTCCAGTTGAATTCCTTGCATTCACTTACGCACAAATACCCTTGCGAAAGCTATTAATCCGTTTCTTCCCTCCAGTTATGGGTTAAATAATAGGACAAATTGGGTTCTATAGCCTTGGCTGGCAACCAGTCTATCACAGAAAGCAATGGCAACCTACTGCGGGATAATCTTCTGCCCAATCAGTCATGTCTCTTTCGAGACATGATCCTCCAAGCGTGCATCACGTATCTGACTGAATGTCAGATTTATCAGAGCGCTGGTTAAATGACCAGTCATGACACACGGACAAATCGAGGCACCTCGGCGTGGTTCAGCGGTTAACAAGCTTGTCTCACTAAATCGTTTGCGACTGAATAGTGAGTTCGATCCTCACTGGCTGCCCTGTATTTCAGCCTTGTACCACATATAAGCTACGCTTAGAAAATCACCATACCACGCACAGAACCGAAAATCATCCACATTAACGACGTATTCCAATAGTAAGGAGTAAGTTCCACTCAGGCTGCTTCATTTCAAGAACTCCGACATTGTGGAACAGACTCCCGGTAAGATATTTTCCCAAACCCTACAATCTTAAAACTTTTCAAGTCTAAGTGTGACCGTTAAATTTCATGCATGAACTTGACATCTTGTTTTGTCTGACTCAAACTTGAGTGGCTCCTGTGTGATCATTTGTTCAAAAATAGAATAAAGATATTTCAACACAAAGAAATGTTACAAAGAATGTTTCATATATTTGTAATATATATATATATATATATATATATATATATATATATATTGCTAATAAAACAGATATATATATATATATATATATAAAATATATATTGCTAATAAAACATATATATATATATATATATATATATATATATATATATATATATATATATATATATATATATATGTATGTATTAATCGTTACCTCCCAAGCAAGGCAGTACCGCCACTGATGCACAGAGGGCTACATAACAGTAAAAGTAATTTTATTTGGTTTACTCAACAAATGCTTTAAGAAGAAAAAGATACTTGTTAGAAAATAAATTTAATATCTAGTATAATAGCCTTTTGCTTTGATCACAGCCTTTATTCTGTCAGGCATTGACATCACAAGCTTCTTCAATGTATCTAATGGTATCGCCTGCCAAGCAGATTGTATTTGTTTCCAAAGTGTGTCTTGCAAAGTAATATTAGATTTATCAATTTTTTTATCCAAAATATCCCATAGATGTTCAATAGAGTAGTTTCAAAATAATATGTTTAATAGAAAATAGGAAAATTAAATATAACTTCTTTCTAATACATTTCTTTTAAACCTAGTTTTAAATAATAAATATTTATTAGCAATTTACTTGGCTTTTCACCCCGTACTTAAATTTTATTGAGGGTTTTAGGAAAATCACCCCTGTCCTAATACTTTTGCACACTAGCGGTAGTGTGCAAAAGTGTTAGGACAGGGATGATTTTAAATTTTATTTTGATGCCTCATAAAAGATGAATAAGTTCTTGTCATAATACTTTTGAACAGTATTGTGAATATATACTAGCCGTATAGCCCGGCGTTGCTCGGGTGTAATGAAAGCTTTAAAACTAATCCATGGTCCTGGAGCTCAGACTCTTTGGACGTTGACACGAAAGACTAAAAAAGCAAACCGTAGACTGTAAGAAAAATGAATGGACGCAACTCAAATTCTGATTTCCTGGTATCGATATGAAATAAGCTTTTTTCGTCGTAAACTGAATTTGGAAGGCTAAATAAGACCTCTGAGTAAATGTTATCATGGCTGAGACTAAGAACTACAATTATACCTACTTAGAGCCAAACCCGAAGCAAAAGCTAAAATAGAAGGGCTGTAAGAACTACAACCTTGAACCTTCTGAATATCGTTTCTTATGTCTTTGTCTACGAGTGTATCAAATTTGATTAAAATCGGACCACTCCTCCTATAACTCGATGTTTTTCGATTAAAGATTTTCGATATTTATCGGGGGTATCTTGACACAAAACCTAGCTAAGAAAACTGGCAGAGGCTTATAGTACAACTGTGTAAATGTTCAAGAAAATCGGTTCAGCTGTTTCGGAGTCTATAGGTAACGGACACACACACACAGTCACACACACAGACACACACACACATACAAAGTTCCATTTATAAATAAGTATATATATATATATATATATATATATATATGGATGTAAATAAGTATAAATATGTATATACACACTGGCATACACTGATATATAAATATTTATCATGTGTTAACAGAATAGTGCTCAAAGTAATATAATAGAGCTATTAAGTATATATTAATATACATGTTATATATATATATATATATTAATATACATGTTATCCAACGTCTAAACAAAAGTCAGAGTTCCAAGCGCTACTCTGTCATCGTATTATGAACTATCCGTTTGTTTAGATTAATTTTTTTGGTACAAGCATTTTTTATATTCTTTATAAATTATAAATCTGGGATTTCAATTTTTTCATTTATTAATGTATAATTTTAATTTGGTTTATACCGAAACTTAAAAATGAAAGTAAAATTGTAGGAACAAAAAAAAGAATAAATATTTTTCGGAACATATTTAAAGAATGTTATGAGATGAGGTAAAATTTGTTTATTTAATTTATTTTATTTTCATTTGTTTTCTGTAAAATGTAAAAAAGGAAAGAAGAAAATGTAAATATATATATATATATATATATATATATATATATATATATATATATAAAGTACGTGTATTTTGGCAGCATCCTTTCTTTTAAACACGTTGTATTTATCGACAGAGATAACTTAGTCTTGCAGATTTTAATTTTTATTTTATCATATTTTCTAATGGGGCCTTTTATTTCCAAATTATATTTATATAAATATTATATGTTAACCGAGTACTTTCGAACGTCATCGTTCATCATCAGGGTCAAATTTACGGTTTTACAATTTTAGTGCCCCAGAACTCTCCTCTGTTCTCACTAAACTCTATAACTACTGCATCTCTGCTTCCTGTTTCCCTGCATGTATACATTACTCCGACAGTAGTATTCCGAGTAATATCAAAACTTGACCCGCATAAGGCGAGCGGTGGTGATGGAATCTCGGTGATTGTCCTTAAGAAATGTGCCCCTGAACTCTCCTCTGTCATTTCTAAACTGTATAACTACTGCCTTTCTACTTCCTGTTTTCCTGTATACTGGAAGTCCTTTTCTGTCGTTCCTGTATTTAAGAACTCTGGTGAAAAATCGGAAAAAATCCGCCTTCTACCCATTTTCGGGAAGGTGTTCGAGGCCATTATTAATGCTGACATAGTTCAGCATTTTACTGCCCATAAACTCCCACAGGCAGTATGGCTTCCGCTTTGCCAGGTCCACGGCCGACATGCTAACACCCATTACGGAGTACATGTTTCAAGCCCTTGGAGAGTCCGGCGAGGCTCGGGCTGTTGCTCTGGACATCTCCGAGACTTTGACAAGGTTTGTCACGCTGGTCTTCTATGCAAGTTCGGGGTTACGGTATTACCGGACGATTGCATGATATGATTCAATCTTTCCTACATAACCGCATAATGAAGATCGTCCTGAATGGGCATGCCTCCACACCATATGGTACAAACGATGGTGTCCTCAGGGCTCTATCCTAGGCCCGACACTTTTCCTTATTTTCATAAATGACCTCCTAGACGAGATCAAGAGCCAAGTAGGCATCTACGCAGATGACACCACAATTTACTCCCGCATCAGTAAGAAACCCGGTTTGGTGGACAAACATAATCTCGCTGCTGATCTTGAGAGGGATCTACATTCTGTGGTGATTTGGAGTAAGAAGTGGCTTCTAAATTTCAATGCGTCTAAGAACAAGCTGCTGTTTTTCAATCATCACAGGCAACCTCTCCTGCCTCCCATAAGCATAGACCAAGCAAGTCTCCCCGAGAGCAATACACTGCGCCTCCTCGGCCTTACCCTTTCTTCTGATCTCAAGTGGAAACACTACATTGAGTCAATAGCTAAATCCACTGCTAGGAATGTTGGGTCACTGAGTCGGGCCAGGATGTTTTCCCGCCTGAAACCATCCTGCATATATACAAATCAACCATTCCTCCGTGCATGGAGTACTGCTGCCTTGTATGGTCAGGTGCCCCCACTGTTTATCTTCGTGTTCTTGACAGGCTCCAAAGGATAATCAGTAATGTGATAGGTACCGACCTGGCGGCTCGACTACAGCCACTTTCCCACCGACGAGATGTGGCTTCTTTGTGTTTGGTCTATAAATACTTCCATGACTTCTGCTCTAACGAACTTAAGTCACTAGTGCCGCTGCAACAGGTGTTTACTCGTGCAACCAGACTGGCAACTGTGACTCACCCATTTACAGTTAGATCAACCAAATGCAGACGACAATTCTACTCCTTCAGCTTCTTTTCTTGCACTTCCCGTCTGTGGAACTCGCTTTCTTATTCTTGCTTTTCTGACGGCTACAACCTCCAGGAATTTAAATGCAAGGTTAATACTCATCTCTTAACCACTTGACCCTAGTTCTTTCTTCACAATCCTGTATATCCTTTCCTTTCTCTCCACCTTTGCAACTGTCATTACATCTGTATTCCGTTCCTTCTCTTGCTCCTTTATAACTGGTTCGTCGTTCTGTTCACTCTCCTCTAACCGTTTTACTCTTATGTAGCCCCCTGCACATCAGTGGCGTTACCGCCTTGCGAGGAGTGATATGATTAAAATGAAAAAATTGCCTTGCAGCAGAAAAGTGTAACTACATCTTGAAGAACACAATAAACGTTAAGAAAATTTTTATTCAAAGATATATATATATATATATATATATATATATATATATATATATATTAACGAAACTTGGTTATAAACAACCGACAATTTGAAATGATTTGTTTGAACATTATTTTTTATTATCGATAAAAACAAAAAATCTTCAAACAAATAATATATATCTATATATATATATATATATCTTTTCATCCGCAGACAGATCTGTTTCGCCGTACGGTTCATCAGTACGGTTAGACTCCGATTGCTTTTTTACCCAGGATTGAAACCTGACCGAAATGGGGTCAGTCGGCGACTCTACCCCTGGGATATATATATACCTATGTATGTATGTATGTATGTATGTATGTATGTATGTATGTATGTGCATATAAAGAAAAAAAGATTATAAAAGAAAAAATAAATAGATAAGTAAATAATTAAAAAAACACTAAAGATAAATTTAAAAAAGTGTAGTCAGGTAAGTCAGGGTCAAGGTCAAGGTCTTGATGATTGCGAAGTGCATGAAACTCTAAGGCGTTCTTTAGACGTAGGATAATTAGTATATTTATTAATATATATGTGTATATATATATATTAATATACACTACCGGCCATAATTATTAGACAACCCCAGGATTTTTTAAAAAGAAATGATGTGTTTCATAATATTTTTAGTATTTATTGCTAAATGAAAATAGAATGGTTCTTTTGTTATTATTACTTTGCGAAATTTTACAAGGCATAAAATGAAAGATGAAATCGTCCGAATCACCCTAAATTTTCTTCATTCAATCCTTCAGGAAACTGCAATATAGATAATTATTAAATATTTATATATTCATTTGATGACTATGCTATTGTGCAGTATTTACAAATTTACAATTAGTCACTTTGTAACAAATACTAAAAATAGTATGAAATTCATCATTTTTTTCAAAACACTGGGTTGGCCTAATAATTATGGCTAGTAGTAATAGTAGTATATATATATATATATATATATATATATATATATATATATATATATATACTACCACGCAGGTTAAATAAAGGGGAAGAAAAAAAAAAGAAACAAACCAAGCATAAGAACAATGCGTCAAGTGCTTGTTTGAAAGAAGAAAAAAAAACCCAAGACGAAAAGCTTAACAGTAAAGTGCTCTATACGAAAGTAGAGCAAAAATACAGTATACTAAATCTAAAAATGAGCCAACACCGACCGCGGTTTCACACAACGGCTCATCAGGCTTTAGTATATATATATATATATATATATATATATATATACATATGTGTGTGTGTGTGTGTGTGTGTGTGTGTGTGTGTGTGTGTGTGTGTATTTATATATACGCCTATCAAGTATAAATCCATCATCGGTTGAACGACGCATCAACATATACTCCTTTAGCAAAGAAATTTTTCGAATACCCTAAAACTATTTACGAGAAAGTTCTTAGAGATAGTGGTTTTAGATCTAGTGAGATTAGTTTTGGGGAAGAATATAGTTGTTCTAGAAAGAAGAATAGAAACAGAAAAATCATGTGGTATAATCAATTAGTTAATATTAAACTGGGACATAAATTTCCCAAATTGATTGGTAAACATCTTTCTATAAATAATCTTTTCAGTAAAAACGTAGTTATAGTTGCATTAATAATTTAGAAAAAATAATTAAATTACATAAATAATAAAATATTGAAATTATACAGCAATAATAATAGTAATTCTACTACTGATTTAATTTGCCCACAGTAAGAACCTATGCAGTTCTAGAAGTTTCGAACAATGCCCTTTATCTAACAAGTGTTTAACTAAATCCCTTGTTTATATGTGCTCTATCTCATCAGTACAAAATCCAAGGTCTACTAAAGTTTATATTGGTAATACAATGAACCATTTGAAAAAAAAAGTTTTTACAATCAACTCTTATTCTTTACTAATAAGGACAAACGAAATATGACCTCACTTTTTAAATATATTTGGAAGTTAGTAGAGGAGAATAAAACAACTAAAGTTAAATAGAAAATTCTCAAACAAGCCAGAATCTCTAGATCGGTGAACAAACCATGTTTCCTCTGTCTGCAGGAGTAAATGGAAATTATAAAGTACATGAAATGTGACATATTACTAATTCAAAGGCATGAAACTATAACGATTGTAAACATTTTATAGTATTAACCTTATTATCTTGATAATTTCCTCCAGCTGTATAATCTTTCTTATGTCATTTTACCATTATTTTCAATTAGAATTTGTGATCTATTCATGGCCTTAAGTATTTTCATTTCACTCTATAATTACTTATAGTATTTTTAGCCATCTTATTGTATTTATTCTTTTATTTTATTTTAATTATTTTTATTTTTATTCTATTTTTATTATTTTGTTGTATATTTTATTATCATTATTATCATTATTACTATTTTCATTTTATTTGTTTTATGTTTGTTTTATTTTATCCTATTTTAATTTATTTTATTTTTATTCTAATTTATACTATTAGGGCTAATGAATTTACAGATTCGTGTTGATTTTTTAAATAACCTTTATTGTACGTTTTATAAATAATATTTCTGTTGGTGTATCGATTTTTTTTTTAGATGAAAAATTTGGGCCGCAACATTGTAACCATTGTCAATATCTGTCTGCATTTTCGGCCCAAATTAAAGATTTCTCTTTTTTAGACGTTTTCATTAGCTCTTCTCTATCTAACTTTTCTCAATTATTTTCCTCTTCAATGTTAATTTCTTCTGAATCTTTCCTTTCCCTCTTTCTTTTCCTTTTCTTGATTTCTCATCTTATTTTTTTCTCTTTTCTTCCTTGTTTCTTTGTTTTTAAATATGTTTTTAACTCGCACAGAAAAAAATTCAAAAAATAAAAGAAAGTGTTGTTTTCAAATAATAAAAAATATAAAAACGTTTGTTACCATTATTGTTAAGTACCTAATGAGACATTGTTCTTTCAATGTCGAAACAAAATGTACAATTTTGTAGTAGTTTGTAGTTTTTCACATGTTCTAAAGTAGTAATTAATAAAAAATATTGATTGCTATATTTTTATATTAAGCACTGTTTAAATTAATACTTTAACGTTGCAATGTTATTCTTCCTTCTTATTTATTCATTTGTATATATATATATATATATATATATATATATATATATATATATATATATATATATATATATTTGGAAAGAGTTGGATGAGTCTAATGGTGATTATGAAAAACATAAAACAGAATTATGCACATAGGATATAGCAATTCTGGATTTTCCTGTGACGTCTTTATATTTGTATGTATGTATAAGGACATTGAATATATATATATATATATATATATATATATATATATATGTATGTATGTATATTAATAATTACTTCTTTAGTGAAATCTTCATTACATATATAAAATAAATAAAATAAAATAAATTTCGAAGTTCAAAACCGTTGAAAGATCATTTCAACATGAAATCCCTAAGAGAGATTTCACATCTCATCGGCAACTATCAATATTCAAAATGAAATAAAAATTGAAATAAAAAATGAAATTAAAAACATTATGATTTTACCGGCGGAAGTTCAAACATTTACGTCACACAAAAAAAAACTAAATAGCAATCAATGAATATTTTTAGATTTTGGACAACATTACTTTTAGATTGAGTTGTAAGAAATTTTTCTTTTTTTCTTTTCTTTTTCCTTTTTCCTCCCTCTCTTTCCATTTTATTTAGGTCACTTCTCAGTCAAACACCACTTCCTATTTCTCCCGTTACCCCCTTCTCCTTTGTAAAGCTAGACGAAGCCAAATTTTTAAAATTTTCACTTACAACTCTATCTAAAAGTAATGTTGTCCAAAACCTAAAAATAGACATTGATTGCTATCGTGACGTAAAATTTTGAAATTAGGCCGGTAAAATCTTAATTTTTTTTTTTTTCAATTTTTATTTCATTTTGAATATTGATAGTTGCCGATGAAATGCGAAATCTCTCTTAGTGATTTCATGTTGAAATGATCATTCAACGGTTTTGTACTTCGAAATTTAGTTTGTTTTATAATTGTCTCTGTAATTTAAATATAAGTTACACTGAGATCTCCTCCTGGATCAGTTTTTAATATTAAAATATTAATATTAATTAGGATAAAGTCTTTGGGATTTACCTTCCTGCTTTTCCTTTTAGATTAATATATATATATATAATTAAATTCATTATACAATTAAAAATTAAAGATGATTTGCGACAAGTAAATTTCTGTTTTGAAATTTCTATCTCTTCATCAGGCAATGTTTGATGTTAGTTGTGAAAATGATTTTCACTTAAATACAAGAAACTATACGCTTTTTATTTATAGATGTGGGGAGACGTAATATTTATGTGTGCGTTCCTTTTAATGTGTTCCATTAAACAGAATAGAGATTAACTTTAGGATTTGACAAGTAGTTTCTATTTTTAGGCAATTACATACTTTCTTTCTTTCCTCCCTAACGGTCAAGGTGTAAGTCTACTTTTAACCTGATTTTATTTTCATTCTTATTATCCTTACATATATATTTATTATCTTATATATATATATATATATATATATATATATATATATATATATATATATATATATATGTATATAGCAGAGGTAGAATCGCCGTCTGACACCAATTTGGTCGGGTTTCAATCCTGGTTTAAAGGCAATCGATGTATAACCGTACTGATGAGCAGTGATACAGCGAAACAGATCTGTCTGCGGATGACTATATATATATATATTCTTACGGATCATGAGCCTTAAAAAGACGTTTGGTTGGTCGGGTGAAACGTACTGATAACATCGTTAACAAAGAGGAATTAATTTATGCGAACTTAGAGTGAAAAAATAGTTCGATTTTAAGGACTGAGATCACTCGAGTTTAAAAAGTTATTTTTTGAATCCCAAGAGGCTATAGACTGCTGTACAAGAAAATTGAACTTTACAGAAAAATAACTAACAACGTAGACAATTCCCGAAGTGTCTTCTGTTTGAGCAAAAAAGCATTTTAACGAAATTAACTTTTGGTTTTGCCTAAAAGGTCGTTCTAGTATGGGGAACGCTTTTATGTAATTAGGTGTATTCAAAAATATCATTTTCATTTGTACTGGAACATCTGTCATGTCAACGCACTTTTGAAATATTGTCAAAATTAACGGATTTTTTATTATTGTCTTTAGAGAAAACGCATTCCCATTTCGGTATGTGTGTTTTTAACAAAATGTTCAAATGTCCCATTGTAAGAAGACATAAGAGCAATTTATTTGAATACTTCAGCAGATAATCGACATAATTCTCCCTGAGGCCAATGAACCAATGACGAGGGATGTCATGCTGATGACATAGGTATTCATGGTTGAGATAAGAATGATCTAGCATAGAAAACCGTCATCTTATACCAAGTGTTCCAAGAAACACAGGGTACCAACATAATCGTGTCGCCCCAAGCAAGGCATTTTACTGCCACTGTTAAGCAGGGGGTTACATAGAAGGTAAGTTATCAGAAAAAGAGACAGGTTACAGGGGGTGTCAGGAAGTGGGTAGGAGAAGGATGAAAATACTGATGAGAGTGAAGTGGACGAAAAAAAGAGCATAAGAGAGTGAGAGAGAGAGGATGCAAGTTAGTGAGATAGGAGATGACTATTGACTTTACATTTGAATTTTTGAAGATTTAGCTGTCGGGAAAGCAAATAAATGGAAGGGAATTCCACAGGCGGGAAGTGCGAGAAAAGAAGTTGCCGGGGTAGAATTTGCGCTTACAATTTATTGGTTTTACAGTAAAAAGGTGGGACCTAGTTGCTAATCTTGTGACTAGAGCAAATTCATGTATGGGGGTACCAGTGAGCTAAGTTTATCTGAGCAGAAGCCGTGAAAGTATTTGTAGAAGAGACACAGGGAAGCCACATTGCGTCAGTGAGAAAGTGACTGCATCCAAGCTGCCAAGTCGGGATCGATCACATTACAGATTCTCCGTTGGATTTTGTAGAGGACCCCTAGGCGGATAGCAGGAGCACCCGACCAGACATGGCAGCAGTATTCAATGGGCGGATGGTAGATTTGTATGTGTGCAGGATTGTTTCAGACGGGAAAAACTTCCTGGCCCTACACACAGAACCGACCTTTATAGCAGCGGATTTAGCTATGGATTTTATATAGTCATTGCATTTGAGGTCTGTTCTGAGAGTTAACCCGATGAGGCGCAGTGCTTTACTTTCAGGGCTTATGGAAAGTGCTCTGACGAATTTCAGTCTATGTTCCACCTTTTAGAACATCACATCCAGGACCCGCCGTACCACCCACATTTTAGCAACCTTCCCACATTCCCTCCGTATTTCATTGGTGAGAAGTAAGTTTCACTTAAACAGCTTCTTTATGTGGAACCGACTTTCAAGAATTAATTTTTTAATCTTAAATTTGTAATGACCAGGGGATTATTACAATCTTAATGAGTTCATGTCTAAAGTTAACCGTTTTCTTCGCCACCCTATCCACATAAACCCTTTCTGTAACCCTCTACTTGTAATATAACAATCTGGCCCTACCCGAGGAAGGCTGATGCAAGCGGGGGTGTTTCCGGTCGTTGAAAGGAACGGATGTTTGTTTGACCTTATTTCCGGCAGTAGCGGAAATGGCTACAGAGGCAAACAGAACAGGTGTCTCTGAGAATTACGTGGGCGTGCGTGGGCGAGGCAAAACCGGAAGAAAAAGTCCCGGTTCTGGAGATTATAAAAAGACCTCGGCGCACGGATTCGCCAGTAGAGTAGCAGTAGAGAGGAGCGACAGAGATCGGCCGGTGAAGAGAGACACAACAGGTACGACGACACTCCCGTCAACCCATTAGAGGCGCGCTCTCTCAATTCTCTGTCCCCTATGCTACACGGTTCATCGTCATTAATAAAAATATAACTTATATTTTTATATATATGCGTGTTTGTTGTTTATTGATATACAACATACTTTGAATAGCCCATAGGCCTTGTACAAGGAGAATTACTGTAAAAGAAAATCAGGAAATAAGATCAATTTTTCAACGAAATTAATGTGAAGAAAAATCTACTTTATTACTATATAAAGCTTAACGAATTAAAGTTAAAACTTTAAACATGTTTTTGACTTTATTTTGCGTCTACCAGTCTCATTCAATCTTATAATGCGTCCTACGCTCGTCATGATAATCGTCTTAGAGCGATTACACAGACAGATACCCTTCCCAGTTTCGAAGCAGTCCAGAAGAGCCTCTTGAACTACTAAAGCTGGACTATATTGAATTCTATTCTTACAGTTCTTATTTGTGACCAACTGTTAGCTAGAGATGTATATATGAAAGAGAAGACCAGTTTTATCTTGACGATGTGTCAGAACGTTAGCTTTTCGACCCTGAAACCCAGATTTGAAACTCATTATAGGTGAACTCTCATTGAGGCGACTTCTTGATAATGTTGGTCTGGTTAAGAAATGCTTGAAAATCATACCATGAAACATGTTGATTTAACCCGTGTGAGTTCAATTAGGTGAACGGAACTGTTTGAAAGCCATCTATTATTATTTTAACAGGAAGTCGTATGTCATCGTGATCAAGGGTTTGGGTGTATTTGCCTTTTTCAAACTGCTGATCACATAATATTAGGCTCTCTTTCCCAAAGTCCGCTCATGCGGCGTACTATCATATCACGTCGAAACACCGGTTCTCGCACTGTCGCCGACGTTAAGCCACATTGAGCCTGGTCAGTACCTAGATGGGTGGCCGCTTGGGAATACCAGTTGTTGCAAGCTTGGATGCGCAGTGTATGGCCATATCACTTTGAAACACCTGTCACTGTACTATCGCCGAATTTAAGCCATGTTAAACCTCAAAAATACCTAGGTGGGTGACCGCTTGTAAAGCCCAGGTGCTGCAAGGTTGGATGTGCAGGTGGTGCAAAGGATAATGGCTCGGACTTTTAATCGGAGAACCAAGTTCTAATTACGAGCTGTGTTTTATTCACTTACGTACAAGTAATCTTGAGAAAGTGATGGATCTACATGTTTTTGCTCCAGCTATGAGTTAATTAGACTTGTATTACTAAACCATGATTCTTTCAAAAATTCTTACAAGCTAAAATATGTTTCTTTGCGTTAAATAATCTATCAGGGGTTGATCAATACTAAAAATGAATCACTAGATCAATAAAAATTATTTGTTAATTCATTATCATCATCGTCATGAACATCGTCACGTGTACCGTAACCCATTAGGGTCGTTGGGGTACTACGTTTAAAAAAAGAAAGTCTGATGGAACCTTTCTTTGTTCTGGCTAAAATTACTCTTAAATAAATGAAAAAATAGACCTGTTTTTCTGCTTGCTGAAAATTAGCACTAAATTACGACGACAGCGGGGATTGTTTTGCTATTGCCGCAGTCTCCTTGTAAATTAAAAAAAAAAAACGAAACAAAATCTTACACTCATTTCTGTTAATGTTTATTTGATCTCACTAAAGAAATCTTTTTTGGGAGGCTGCATCTTGAGGCGACGTCTGCCTTAAACAATTAAAATACTTAATCGCAACTCGTTCATTAATGTGCGTCTGACCCTCCTGTATTAGTCTAACACGTTGACTTGATAACGCATTAATTTTATGAATTAACCAGACATTGCTTTAAGATGTATAAACTTGTTTGTAATCATCAATGTCTAATTTCGACAGAAGTTTGAAAAAATCTTGTACACGAAGCGAAAACCCGACGTACATAACCATTACAAACAAATTACTGAAATCAATGGGTCGCAAAACGGAAAACGCAATTATTTCTTTCGTGGAACTTAGGAGAAGTAGTTAAATTGATTAACAGTAATTGAGGTGAGGGAGTAGACATATTATTTTCCAAAGCAATTCTTTTTTTTTTCTTTTTTATCATTCCTGTTCACTTATTTAAATTTTCAAAACGTAAGCCGCAGAAGGAAAGACAAAGCGAATTTTGGAGACTGCTAGGAAAAATGAAGCCTTACAGTAAAAATACGTCATCAATACAAAAGATTTCGTTCAGGATGTTTCGATATTGAAAAATAAAATTGAAGCCTAACGCGTAAGAATTCTTTTATTTATTTATTTTTGGCAGACTGATTCTTAAGTGAAACGTAAGTAAAAAAAAAAAAAATACTAATGATTCAAAAGAAAAGGAAATGCTCTTGGTGAAATGTCTACTTTCTTGAAGATAAACAGGAAAAGGAGACTGAATCCTGAAGAAAGATATCGCATTACTGAAATTTGGAAGTAAAAGTTTATGTAATTTGGTAAGAGTTGGAATATAAGTGATATAAATTTGCCAATTATTAGTGCTTTTAATTGTCTGTAATTTAAGATTTCCGTCCATAATTTCTATATAGAGAGGGTATTTATGGTTTTTACTGCAAAATAATTTGAAGAAAATTTAAGTATTATTATCACAAATTGTGTAAGATCAACACTTTACTTTCATATATATTTTTATCTTTCTTCGTTTTTTCATTTTTCTTTCTTCCCTGTTTTCGCTACTTTCTTTCTTTTTTAAAATTCTTTTCATTTCTTTTCTTATATCTTTTTTCTTAATCACTTTTTCTTTCTCTTTTTTATTTTCTTTCTTCTCCCTTTCTTCTCATTTTGTTACATTCTTTCTTTCTTTCTTTCTTTCTTTTTTCTTCACTATCTTTCTCTTTCTTTCATTTTTACTTTCTTCTTTTTTTCATCTCCTTTTTTCTTTACCTTTCTTTCTGTGTCTTTCATTTTCATTTTGTCCCCTTTGCTTTTTTCCTTCATTGTTTTCATTCTTTCTTTTCTTTTTTCCTTCATTGTTTTCTTTCTTTCTTTCTTTCTTTCTTTCTTTCTCGATCTATATGCTTGGTTATCTAGATTGATAGACAGCTGACTATTTCGTTCTGCTTCCTCCCTTTCCTGGTTCAGTTTCTATCTATCTATCTATCTATCTATCTATCTATCTATCTATCTATCTATCTATCTATCTATCAAGAAAGGGGTGGATTATTCATTTAACTAATGCGACAAACTTTTTATTAAAAACTTTTATTTTTACGTTATTCTAAAACGTTAATTTTAGTCGACACTTTTATCTTAGAAGACGATCCATTTATTTATTAAGCAGTATCTTTATATATTTTCCACTATCCGCCTGAATTTTTGAGAAATTTTAGAGAAAAAGATGTGCCCTCTAACATGTTAGAATCCTTATCTAGCTATCTATATATCTGTTCAGATCTACCTACCTATCTATCTATTCATATCTGTCTATCTTTCTATTCTTAGCTTTCTATTTATCTATTCATATTTATCAATTGATATATATATATATATATATATATATATATATATATGTATCCATTCATCCATCTATCTAGCAAACTATCTGTTCATACCGATCGATGTATAGGTTTTTCTTCCTTTTTTTGCTATTCTTTCTCTTTCTCTGTTTATCGAAGACTAAATGTTTATATAATCGTTTCACCCCAATCAAGGCACTACTTGCACTGATGAGCAGGGGGGTACATGAGAGAAGAACGAAAAAAGATGAACAAAGTACAAGGGGTGTTAGAAAAAGAATAAGAGAAGGTTGGAAATCAAGGAAAAAAGATGGGACTTGATGCTACAATTAGAGACTTTAGCTATCAGGGAAGTATTTATACGGAAAGAGGTTTCACCGGCGGAAAGTGCGAGAAAAGAAACTGATAGAGAAGAAGTGACGTTGAAATTTGATTGTTTGGACTGTAAAAAAGTGGGATCTAGTTGCCAATCTAGTAGCGCGAGTAAATTCGTGTAGTCGTGTCACCAGAGAGATGAGCTCATCAGTGCAGTAGCCGTGAAGATATTTATAGAAAAGACAGAGGGAAGCCAATCTCGTCGGTGAGAAAGTGACTAAAGTCAAACTGTCAGATCAAGATCGATTACGTAGTATAGAAATCCTTATACCGAAAAATTCACCTTATTTATCGAATGGCCCTCGTAGAAGTCCTTATACCAAAATATTCACCTTATTTATTGAATGACCCTCGTAGAAGTTCTTATACCGAAAAATTAATCTTATTAATTGAATAACCCTCGTAGAAGTCCTTATACCGAAAAATTCACCTTATTTATCGAATGACCCTCGTAGAAGTCCTTATACCGAAAAATTCACCTTATTTATTGAATGACCCTCGTAGAAGTCCTTATACCGAAAAGTTCTCCTTATTTAATGAATGACCCTCGTATTTCCCTCTTTTGATTTTGTCTAGAACCCCCAGAGTGAATAGCAGGATCACCCGATCTTCTATGGCAACAGTATTTTATGCATTGCCGAATGGTAGATTTATAGATGTACAAGATAGTTTTCTCTGTTCGTTTTCCTTTTTATATATATACCCGCCTTTCTAGCTTACTAGGACACCTCGTTGTTTTTTTAATGGTTAGCAAGCTTGTCGCCCTAGCATCATCAGAATTGAGTAGTGATTTCGACTCTCACTGGGCGCACCATACTTTCGGCCTTGTGCCACATCTAAGCTGCACTTAGTAAATCACCTCATCTAGCTCGCCAAGGAACTAATCATATGATAAAAAAAAAATATTCTGATTTGATCAAATATATGTCTATATTCAGGATTCCCTCGATTAATTTGTTTTCGATTAGTGCGCTGAAATTTCTATACAATAAAATTCGATTAGTACATAATACTCGATTAGTGCGAAAAAACATCCTTCAATTTAACAATGGCAATAAAAAATCGAGTGATTCACACACACACACACACACACACACACACACACACACACACACACACACACACACACATATATATATATATATATATATATATATATATATATAATAATCCCATCAAATCTAAACTAGCGATGACTAATATAGTGAATAAATTTCAATGCTCTGTAAAGATTCCGTTTATTGTCATAAATCATTTACCTATACCAACCATATTACCACTTCTCTGGGTAGACGCCTAACATGCCACCTATCTAGTAATAATAGTGTAAATAAAAAAAAAAAAAAAAAGAAGATTTAGCAAGAACCCCAAAAAAGATTTTGGTAAAAAAAATACTATTCAAATCCCAATATCAAATCCTCTCGCTATAAAAGAAGCACTATTTTCTCCTACTATAAGCCTTACATTATTTAATAGTGAAAATGGAGTTTTGAAAGTTTTTAAAAATAGACAGACGCTCAAACGCTGCTCAGCAGTACGCATCACGGGATAGTTAAAAAAAAAAAAACTCTTCTTCTCAAAAACACACTAATACAAAAAATTACGCTAGCCTCAAATATGACGACATAATAACAACACCAGGAAAAAAAATTCTTGAAAATGGCTTGTGAATATGCTGAAAGCGCTTGTAAATACATTCCTTATCTTCAGCAAAAATGTAAGAATACTGGAATAATGAAATAGAAAATTAATAGAATTTCCCTTGTCGGTCCTTTCTAATGAAACATATATATATATATATATATATATATATATATATATATATATATATATATGCAAGTTTTATTAAAAATGATAGACAAAGTATTATCCTCAAGTTTTTTTTCCATGTGTTCTTATGATATTTTTCTTTTCAGAACTCTAATTATATGAGAATTTTCTAGCGGTTTTTATTTTCCATGTGTTCTTATGATATTCTTCCATGTCTTCTGAAGGATATTTTTTCCATACGGTTCTTGCTAAGTATTTTTCTTTTTCAGAACCTCTAATTATAGGAGAATTGTCTGTATGGCTTTTATTTTCCATGTGTTCTTGTTGATATTTTCCATGTGTTCTTATGATATTTCTTCTATGTGTTTTGCAGTGATATTTTTTCCTGTGTTCTTAAGTGATATTTTCCATGTGTTCTTATGATATTTTCCATGTCTTCTTATGATATTTTTTCCATGTTCTTATGATATTTTTCTTTCAGAACTCTAATTATATGAGAATTTTCTAAAGTGGTTTTATTTTCCTATGTGTTCTTATGATATTTTCCATGTCTTCTTATGATATTTCTTTCCTGCTGTGGTTTTAAGAGCTTCTTTTTCAGAACTCTAATTATATGAGAATTTTCAAAGGGTTTTTATTTTCCATGTGTTTTTATGATATTTTCCATGTCTTCTTAAGGGATATTTTTTCCATGTGTTCTTATGATATTTTCCATGTACCTATGATATTTTCCATGTGTTCTCATGATATTTTTTCCATGTGTTCTTATGATATTTTTCTTTTTCTGTAAACTCTAATTATATGAGAATTGTCTAAAGGGTTTTCATTTTCCATGTTCTTGCGATATTTTCCATGTCTTCATGATATTTTTTTCCATGTGTTCTTGTTGATATTCTTCCATGTGTTCTTATGATATTTTCCATGTTCTTATGATATTTTTTTTCCTGCATGTGTTTCATGATATTTTTCTTTTTTCAGAACTCTAATTATATGAGAATTTGTTCAGTGAAGTCATTTTCCATGTGTTCTTTATGATATTTTCCATGTGTTCTTATGATATTTTCTCCATGTGTTCTTGTTGTTATTTTTCCATGTGTTTCATGATATTTTTCTCATGTGTTCTTATGATATTTCCATGTGTTCTTAAGATATTTTCCATGTGTTCTCATGATATTTTCCATGGTTCTTTATGATATCTTCCATGTGTTCTTATGATATTTTTTTCCATGTGTTCTTACAGATATTTCTCCATGTGTTCTCATGATATTTCCTCTATGTGTTCTTAAGATATTTTCCATACCCTTATGATATTTTTTTCCATGTCTTTATGATATTTTCCATGTGTTCTTATGATATTTTCCATGTGTTCTTATGATTTTTTTCCATGTTCTTATGATATTTTCCATGTTCTTATGATATTTTCCATAAAATTTTTTACAGATATTTCCATGTGTTCTTGTTGGATATTTTCCATGTGTTCTTATGAGGTTTTTCCATGTTCCTTTATGATATTTTCCATGTGTTCTTAAGGATATTTTCCATGTGTTCTTATGATATTTTCCATGTCTTTCATATGGATATTTTTTTCCATGTGTTCTTATGATATTTCTCATGTTCTCATGGATATTTCTCCATGTGTTCTTATGATATTTTTTCCTCCATGTGTTCTTATGATATTTTTTCTTTTTCAGAACTCTAATTATATGAGAATTGTTCAGTGGTTTTCTATTTTCCATGTGTTCTTATGATATTTTTATGTGTTTTGTGATATTTTCCATGTGTTCTTATGATATTTTTTTCCATGTGTTCTTATGATATTTTCCATGTGTTCTTATGATATTTTCCATGTCTTCTTATGATATTTTTTTCCATGTGTTCTTAAGGAGTGTTTTTCTCTTTTTCAGAACTCCTGGGTAATTATATGAGTAACTTTTCAAAGGTTTCTTATTTTTCCATGTGTTCTTGTGATGTTTTCCTATGTCTTCTTATGATATTTTTTTCCATGTGTTCTCTTGCGTATATTTTTCTTTTCAGAACCTCCATAATTATATGAGAATTTTCTAAAGGTTTTTGGCTTCTTCATGTGTTCTCATGATATTTTCCATGTCTTCTTATGATATTTTTTTCCATGTGTTCTTATGACATTTTCCATGGTGTTCTATGATATTTTCCATGTGTTCTTATGATATTTTTTCCATGTGTTCTTAAGCATATTTTTCTTTTTCAGAACTCCATTATATGAGAATTGTCTAAAGGGTTTTCATTTTCCATGTGTTCTTTATGATATTTTCCATGTCTTCTTATGATATTTTTTTCCATGTTCTTATGATATTTTCCATGTGTTCTTATGATATTTTTCCATGTGTTCTTATGATATTTTTTTCCATGTGTTTCATGATATTTTCCATGTGTTCTTAAGATATTTTTCCACGGTTCTCATATATTTTCCATGTGTTCTTATGATATTTTTTTCCATGTGTTCTTGCTGATATTTCATGTGTTTCATGGATATTTCATGTGTTCTTGCTTAGATATTTTACAAAAGTTCTTATGATATTTTCATGTCTTCTTATGATATTTTTTTCCATGTGTTCTTAAGGATATTTTCCATGTGTTCTTATATGTATTTCATGTGTTCTTATGATATTTTTTTCCATGTGTTCTTACATATTTTTCATGAACTTGCAATTATATGAGAATTGTCTGGGTAGTTATTTTCATTTCTTCTTCATGTTCTTACAGTGATATTTTCCATGTGTTCTTATGATATTTTCCATGTTCTTTATTACATTTTTTCCATGTGTTCTTATGGATATTTTCCATGTGTTCTTATGAAGTTATTTTCCATGTCTTCTATGATATTTTTTTCCATGTGTTCTTATGATATTTTTCTTTTCTTGAACCTAATTATATGAGAATTTTCTAAAGGGTTTTTGGCTTTTCCATAAAATTTTATGATATTTTCCATGTCTTCTATGGATATTTTTTCTCATGTGTTCTTGGCCATAGTTTTTTCTTTTCAGAACTCTAATGGATAAGTGAGAAATTGTCTAAAGTGTTTTTATTTCTCTGTGTTCTTATGATATTTTCCATGTTCTTATGATATTTTCCATGTCTTCTTGTTGATATTTTTTCCATGTGTTCTATGATATTTCCTTTTCAGAACTCTAATGATACAGGAATTGTCTAAAGTGTTTTATTTTGGAGTGCTTTCGGCTATACTTTTAACAAACTACCTGCAAAATCTAAGTTGTAGTGAACCAGTGTCGTTTACAAATTTCTATGTCCTTTGAAGAAGTGCGTTCAATAATTATCCAAATCCGTAAACAATTACATTGTCTACACAAAAGAATTGACGAGAAGATTGACATTGCACCTTTCCCACAACAGTTCTATCCAATCTTATTTAAGTACACACATCGAGATCTTCTAAGACCTATCCGTGATGTACTTGTTGATAGCAAAGACATAATTATCCGCATGCTAAAAAATGATTAAAAACAATAAAGGCATTACTAATAGAAAAGAGAAATCCCACATTTAATAACACCAATTATGAACATGGTAACAATGTGCTTACCGTTTTAGTAACTTAACATACACATGACACTATATATATATATATAAACTTAACACATATTTATTTACAAGTAAAACAAAATCAATTTTTGATAATGGCTAAAATTATAGCCAAAAGCGTTCGAAAGTACAAAACCTTTGAACAATTCTTATATAATTTAAGTTTTGAAAAGAAAAAATCATACGAACACATTATTTTTAATGAAGCCGTGTAAAAGAGAGATTGTTGCCCAAATACACAATTTACCACTTCCGCGATATACGCGTTACTCTCCAGCAATGAATTGAGTTCTTCCTGTGACTGGCGTGTGTATACATTGCTTATATATAACATGCTAAATTTTCCTTTGTCTCATTCTATGGCGTAGGGAGTAGAGTCTCTGACTGACAACAAATCTCTCGAGTTTCGATCTCGGCCTGAAGCAAGTAGTTATCTAGCCACATTGATGAGCTGTGATACAGCCAAGCAGGCTTAAATGTGGATGACAAATATATTATGCTCTCATTACGATTGAGCTCTCTGGAGAAGAAAATTTTAAAAACAGTTTCCATTTCTGCGATTTACGTATTAGTCTTCAGCAATGAATTGAGTTCTTCCGGTAACTGGCGTGTGTATACACTGCTTATATATAACACGATAAAGTTTCCCTTCTCTCATTTTATGGGTTAGGGAGTAGAGTTTCCGACTGACACCAAATAGGTCGAGTTTTGATCCCGGCCTGAAGCAACTAGTTGTCTAGTCACACTGATGAGCTGTGGTACATCGAAACAGGTTTGTATGTTGATGAAATATATATATATATGTTTATATGATTATATTGATTGTTTAATTTTCAGTATTGCAAATCGCCTGAAGACACCACATGGTAGAAACCTAGGACGCATATTAACTCGTTTACAAATGAAAAATATACATGATTATATATATATATATATATATATATATATATATATATATATATATTTGTGTATTTAGGCAGCAAATTTTCTTTTAAACATAACAGATTAAATAAATTGCAAACAATATGTTGGCCTATTTGTAGTAAAATCCGTTCATACTCACGGATAATCTTTCGCGTATTACAATCCAAAGATATCAGAAATGAGCTGTAACGTTGACAGATGTTACTTTCATTCATTTCTTTCATTCATTACTTTCATTCATTTCTTAATCACCCAAGTACCTTCAAGCTCTTTCCGAGGTCATCTTCAGGGGTGTGAGATATGGAAACAATTGTAACAGGAAAATTTTGTTGCTAAAGATGACCTCGGAAAGAGATTAAAAGTACTTTGGTACCTTTACAAATGAATGATAATTTATGATTATTTAATCTGACACACACACACACACACACACACACACACACACACACACACATATATATATATATACATATATATATATATATACGTATGTGGTTTAAACCATTCCAGATAATATAATTAAATAAAGTATATATACTCAGATTTGTTTTAAGCATATATCCAGATAGGAAGAGACGTAAAGGAAAATAACAGAAAAAGAGAAAAACATGGATATCGAGGGTTTTCCCACTTTTTTTCATTTTTCTTTTTTTTAAATTTAGTATTTAGTATAATAGCCTTTTGCTTTGATCACCGCCTTTATTCGGTCAGGCATCGACATCACAAGCTTCTTCAATGTATTTAATGGTATCTCCTGCCAAGCAGCTTCTATTTGTTCCCAAAATGTGTCTTGCAAAGTAACATTAGATTTATCAATTTTTTTATCCAAAATATCCCATAGATGTTCAACAGAGTAATTTCAAAATAACTTGTTTAATAGAAAATAGGAAAAACTGAATATAACTTCTTTTTAATACATTTCTTTTATACCTAGTTTTAAATAATCGATATTTATTAGCAATTTTCTTGACTTTTCACCCTGTATTTGCATTTCAGTGAGGTTTTTAGAAAAATCACCCCCTATCTTAGTTCTTTTGCACACTACCGGTAGTGTGCAAAAGTGTTAGGTCAGGGAAGATTTTAAACTTTATTTTGATGCCTCATAAAAGATAAAATAGTTTTTGTTCTAATACTTTTGCGCAGTACTGTATATATATTAGGTGCGATTCTTAAATTGTCGCAATTATTTTGATGCCTCATAAAAAATAAAATAGTTTTTGTTCTAATACTTTTGCGCAGTACTGTACATAGATAACGTTCCACCAATATCAGAATTGTCATGTCTTTAAATGCTCACTTTGTATAGCAGATTTTTTTTCTTTAATGTAGCTCAGTCTTTAGATTTGATTCTCAATTCAGCCCCTCTTGATTCATGCACCTGATTGATCTTTTCTCTCTAACTGTTATGCAGTCCAGTATTTCTGTCTCGTTGCTCTACATTTTCAATGATAGCATTTCTTTTATGATGGCACGCATTCTTGTTGCTTTTTTGCAAAATGACACAAGAAACAATTGACAAATATGTAAGATTTTCCATTGCAAGACTTTGATTGATTTAACTTGATTTTTTTGCGGATGGTCAACTTTTTGCAGATCATTTAAAACCAGACAAAATAGATTGTAGGAATTTTTAGTGGATAATAATGATTTTACAGGTACAAGTGTTACTAATTAACCCATAACTGGGGGGGAAGAGATGGATTAATACCTTTCCCAATGGTATTTGGGCGTAAGTGAATGCGGATAATTCAACAGGAATTCGAACTCGGTTCCTCGATTTCTTGTTTTGAACCGATATCCACTGCACCACAACGCACATCCACTATGGCTACACTGAGAAAAAAAATAAAAGATGAACAGAATTAAAGAAAAGAGAAAATGGAAATTAGCATGCAGTTAAATTTAAACATTGCAGCTACCAGGGAAGCAATGAAACAGAGTTCTACAGGCTAGAAGTGAGAGAAAAGAAACTGTTGGAGTAGAAGTGCGATTACATTTAACTATTTCAACAGTAAAAAGGTGGGACCTCGATGCTAACCAAGTAACTCACTTAAATTCGGCCAGATATGTTTTCCCCCATAACAGTTATTTTATGGAAGTGAATACGATTTGCGGATTGTGTAATGGATAGCGGTTAGGAATTAAAAATCGGAGAGACAAACTCGTCTTGCCCGACAAGTGTTTCTTCTTCTTGCAGTGTTCCTGTAGGATGTAGAGAAGATCATGTCTTTCCGCAACTTTGAGAATCTGTAAGTTTAAACAATTTCTTTCCCCTTAATATCGCTGAAGAGGTAAATGTTAATGATAATGTTATCCGTTTTGTTATAACGAATTAACCGAGTATTTAGGTGTCCTGGGTAAGACGATAAACTACATCCGGAAGTAAGGCCTCTGGTCAAAAGTTCAGAGGTTTTGAAAACGTGGAACTACTTCTTAATTGGTGTTGTTCCTAGGTCCACTCTAACCCGGAGTTGTATTTCCTTGTTAGGGTCCCAACTATGAGAAAATAGTGAACCCCCAAAACCGACATCAAAACACTTGAAAAGCGTAAAAGTATACATTTTATAGTAACAGATTCCAGATTTAGCTTCAGGTTTAATAGTAAAACAAAAAAAGTTGGCAATGATTTCAAGGAAATTAAATTTCAGCATTGAATGACGCATAAGGATTTTATATGCCAATTAACAAACCAAACCAAACCAGACAAAGCATTTAAACGTGTTTACGGTTGACTTTTATAAAATCTTTTTCTCGAAACGATTCTTCATGAAAATAGGTTATCTAGTCAATAATGCGTAAATATTATCTTGAGATGTCGTAATCAGTCAAAACAGTTTAATAGGCTTACTGTTCTATAAAAATAATAGTTTTAAACATTACATTTAAATTTTTATTCTAAAATAGTTACTCACACAAAAAAACCCCCAAAACTTTATGCCTCAATTAAACCATCATCAATACGGACGGGTTATTTTCAAAAATAAATAAAGTGTCTATGTACAAATTTTTAAAAGATAAAAACAATGTACAATAACATTGTTTCTGGACTGAGATAAACGTCTGTCTATTTACAGAAGTAAGCACTTGCCACATTCAGTTGCATTAAAACGAAGATGCAATTCAATTTTTCTGAACATTGAATTGTTATTCCATGCTCATTGCTCCCAGGTTTGATAAGTATATATTATAAAAAAGAAGAATTATATTTCTATTCTATTTTAATAGCTATCTTAACGAAAAAAAAATGTATTTATATCCTTGTCTTCAAAGGGCCCTAGATATTGTGTCAAAAGATAGGAAATATATATATATATATATATATATATATATATATATATATATTGTTGTATGAATAGATACAAAGAGAAAATGTAAATAAACTATTTTATTAACAGAGTGCTACAACCAAGATGTATATACAATATTTACAGTATCATGGATAAAGTGTTAGGAGAACTCTCTAGAAGAGCTCTAAATATATATGTATATAAATACATATAAAGCAAATATGCGTAAAAACAAGACAGATACGTTATTCCATCGTTAAGTGGAAGTATGGCCTATTTCATGCGAACCATCTTCAGCTTTCGTCGTTATTGTACAGAAGATATTATACGATTCGTGTTGTCTACAAGAATAATTCTAATACTATTAGAAATCTAAAAACTGTATGAGATATGTTGATTAAAGTGTATAGTTGGAAATACTATATGCAACCGTAAGTCCTATGTTAATAGTTTCTTCTATCGCAGTTTCCACTTGTTAAACTCTCTTCCGTCTTCTTGTTTTCCAGTCAACTTTAATCTTCAAAATTTTAATTTGGTATTTTCTGCGTTTTTAATTCTTGATCTTTTTATTATTTTCTCTCCATAGTATTATATTTTTCTCATTGTCCTTCCTACTCAGTAACCTCACGCGACCCAGTGGCGATATTGCCTTACTTGGGGTGAAATGTTAAAAATGACGTACTTGGAGCGACAGGCATGATAGCAAGAGTATATAACATGAAAAAATTTTAGAAAATTTATTGATATAATTTTGTGAAGTAAGTAATGAAGACATAATCAATCTGAATAATAGTATTTATGATAAGCGAGCAATAAACGTCTACAAGATGGCGCCTGAGTACGAGTTAAAATCCTTATGCTTCAAACAATCCTTTGGGGGAGGAAAATAAACAATGCATCATTTTTTTGGAATTTCAAAAATCTTAATATACTCCATTTTTAAATCACTATTGATGGCTGACTGCAGTTTTAAAAAGTATTAAGTAGAATTTTACGCACTGTAGAAGCCAAAATACGTTATCTTGTAGAAAACCATAAAACGTCATTTAGAATTAGCAAATCAAATTGTTAATGTTTTTAACAAAACTTTATATATATATATATATATATATATATATATATATGCATGCACATAATATATATATATATATATATATATATATGCCTGCACAATATATATATATATATATATATATATATGCATGCACAAAATTAGGTGCACCCATATATATATAAGATACATATCTCACCTTATATATATATATATATATATATATATATATATATATATATAGATATAATCATCCCAAAATGTTCGTTTGAAAACAGTAGTAGTAAAAATATGATTCCAAAATATGGGAAATTTCGTGTTGCGAAAATGTTAAATTAATTATATTAAAATAATATTAAGCTTTACATTTATATTGAGCACTGTAAAATTTAAAATAAACGTTAAGGATCAGTAAATTTTTTCTTGTCCTTTCTTCAGTATATTATCTATCTATCTATCTATCTATCTATCTATCTATCTATCTATCTATCTACTAGCAGTATAGCCCGGCGTTGCTCGGGTTTAATGAAAGATTTAAAACTAATCCATGGTCCTGGAGATCGGACTCTTTGGACGTTGGCACGAAAGACTAAAAAGCAACAGTTGTTTCCAGTTAAAGCCCAAACCGTAGACTGAAAAAAAAATGAATGGATGTAAGTCAAATTTTGATTTCCTGGTATCGATATCGAATACGTTTTTTTCGTCGTAAACTGAATTTATGCAGGCTAAATAAGTCCTCTGATTAAATGGTATCATGACTGAGACTAAAAACTACAACTATACGTACTTCAAGCCAAACCCGAAGTAAAAACTAAAATAAAAGGACTGAAAAAGTACAGACATACAGGCAGATAAACAGACACACACACAAACATCTTGACTTTTATATATATATATTATCGATTTTCTGCACTATTGTAAGGACTGCAACCTTGAAACTTCTGAATATCGTTTATTATGTCTTTGTCTATGAATGTATCAAATTTGATTAAAATCGGTCCATTCCTTCTATAACCCGATTTTTTCGATTTTCGATTTTCGATATTTATCGGGAATACCTCGACACAAAACCTAGCTACGAACACTCGCAGACGCTTATAGTACAACTGTAAATTTTCAAGAAAATCGGTTCAGCCGTTTCGGAGTCTATAGGTAACGGACACACACACACGACACACACAGAGACAAAGTTCCATTTATAAATAAGTTTAGATATATATATATACAGTACTATGCAAAAGTATTAGGACAAGAACTATTTTATCTTTTATGAGGCATATTAACAGAAAATAAACAGTTTAATTAAAGTAATTTTATTTGATTTACTTAACAAATGCTTTAACCTAAAAAAATAGTTGTTACAAAATAAATTTAATATTTAGAATAATAGCCTTTTGCTTTGATTACAGCCTTCATTCTGTCAGTCATTGACATCACAAGCTTTTTCAATGTATCTAATGGTATCTCCTGCCAAGCAGCTTGTATTTGTTCCCAGAGTGTGTCTTGCAAAGTAACGTTAGATTTATCAGTTGAAGAGGTGGGAATAAGAAAAAAGTCAGTCATATCCAAGGATAATAGAATAATGAGTAGCTTCCAAATAACTTGTTTTTATAGAAAATAGGAAATATTAAATATGAATTCATTTTAATACTTATCTTTTACACCTGTTTTTAAATAATCAATATTTTTTTAGCAAATTTACTTGGTTTTTCCACCTGTAGTTGAATTTCAGTGACCTTTTTAGGAAAATCACCCCCGTCCTAATGGGAAAGAAATTGTTTAAATTCTGTGGGGATACACCACCATTGCAGACAGGAAGACTGAATCAAACAGGCCGGGCATAACTGTCTAAAACCGAAAAGAAAAAAATCGATTACTAATTGATATGACTTGCCAAGCGGCGGTAATGTAGTAATTAAGGATTTTGAAGAAAAAACTATCTAAGTATAAAGACCTGAACATCAAATAAGGAAAAAATGTGGAAACTGAAACAAGAATAGTTCCAGTTATGGGTGGTGCGCTTGGAATTATAACAAACGAACAGAACAACACATTGACAAAATCCTTGAAAATCCTAGCTTAAGAGAAATCAAAAAATTTGTTTTGATATGTAGAGTCCACACATCAAGAAGAACTTTGTTAATGTAACCTGCCTTAGGTCTTCCCGCAGACTTGCTAGGTATTGTGATCAGAGCAGAAATTGAAATATAATATTAAAAATGATAATGCAAAACTATTGTGCAGTAGCTAACTGCACAGTAAACACGGTAGATGGCAAATTAGAAAAAAGCACATATATTGAAGCGTATATTGTAACGACAAAAAAAAAAACAACAAATAAGCAAACAAAAACAAGTTAGACTTATAATTGATTACAAAATAATTAAAATTTTCAAAATAATCACCACAAAATATGCAAAAAAGCAATAACAACTGCATTAAACCAAAACTTGTCTATGGATTCACTTACACACTTGGAGAATGCCTATCTAATAAAAATAATTCAACCAAAATGTACATTGGGTATACAACCACTAAATTATAGTACCGATTAACGTGGCACTTATCAGATAATTTTTCAATTAAATCACATATCACACACACACACACACACACACACACACACACACACATATATATATATATATATATATATATATATTTCTTTAATTGAACGGGATTGATAATGCATGTCTCAAACTGATATATTGAAATAGCTATCCCCCTAAATATGATCTGAATTAATATATATATACTACCGGGCATAGTGTTTTTGTTTTTAAATGATATATTTCATACTATTTCTCAGTATTTATTGACAAGTGACTAATTGTATATAAACATAGAATGGCTCTTTTGTTAATACTGCATTATAACATGTGCATCAAATGAATTTATAAATATTTAATAATTACCTATATTACAATTTCATCAATGAAAAAATGAAGAAAATTTAGGGTGATTCTAACAAGTGTTTCTTTGCTTCCTTGCCTTGTAAAATTTTTCAAAGTAATAATAACAAAAGAACCATTTTATTTTCATTTAGAATTATCCACTAAAATTAGTATGATGTACATCATGTCTTTAAAAAAGCTGGGGTGGTCTAATAATTATGGCCGGTAGTTTACATATATATATATATATATGCACTAGCGGCCATAATTATTAGGCCACTGTTTTACTGATTTAATTCAATTCGATAACAAATTGAATTAAATCAGTAAAACATGGTTTTCATAGAATGTTCAGTATCTATAGACAATACTGTAGAAATCGGATTAAAATCATAATTAACTAAACGTTCGAAGCATAATAAATGATCTTCACTTCAACTGGTCATTGCAATAAACGTGGAACATGAATTCAATTGGGGAAGGACAAAGATGGTCTTTTGTTTTCTCTTTAAAGCTAGCTATCACAATCATTGACCCATTCACTTGAATGTTTTTCCTTTCACTAAAATGTGCATTTGCGCTTCTCATTTATATCATAGGCTGTCATACCAGGAGTTCTCTATGAAGTCACAACTCAAAATTCAAAGTACAATTCAAAATGGATATCATATGGATCTCGAAGGGGAAAGAATGTCCTAATGAAGATGCTGAGTTTCAACACTCTCTTAAACAGACTGGGGTAAGAAATGGCTCGTAAATTTTAATGCTTCTGTCAATTAATGATCATAGACAATCGCACCTACCTCTTATTAGCATGGACCAGGTTTGCCTCCCAGAGAGTAAAACACTACGCCTCCTTGGTCTCACATTTTCAGCGGACCTCGAGTGGAATGACTATATCGAATCCATTGCTAAATCCGCTGCTATGAAAGTCGGTTCTCTGTGCAGGGCCCGGAGGTTTTTTCCGTCTGAATCTATCCTGCACATATATAAATCTACCATTCGCCCGTGCATTGAATACTGCTGTCATATCTGGTCGGGTGCCCCTGCTATTCTCCTTGGGCTTCTAGACAAGGTACAGCGGAGGGTCTGTAATGTGATCGATACCGACTTAGCAGACCGCCTGCAGTCTCTCTCCCACCGGCGCGACGTGGCTTCCCTGTGTCTCTTCTATAAATACTTTCACGGCTTCTGCTCCGATGAAATTAGATCACTGGTGCCCCCTAGGTTCGAATTTGCACGAGATACTAGATTAGCAACTAGATCCCACCCTTTTACAGTGAAACCGATAAAATGCAACCGCAACTTCTACTCCATTAGTTTCTTTTCTCGCACTTCCTGACTGTGGAATTCTCTTCCACATGACTGCTTGCCCGACAGCTACAATCTCCAGGAGTTTAAATGTAAGGTCAATAGACACCTCCTAACAAACTAACTTCCATTCTTTCAAACACTCTTCCCACCCACCCAACTATCTATCACCCCCCCCTTCTGACATTTCTTATATCTAACCACTCTTCCTATTTACCTCCCCCTATGTAGCCCCATGCGCAATAGTGGCAGTGGAATGCCTTGCTTGTAAATTTGGCTTGTGGTCCGATATTGAAAATCAGAGAGCCGAGAGCTGTTATATGTCGACTATGATATGGGTGACTATGATATGGGTGACTATGATATGGGTGACTATGATATGGGTGACTATATGGGTGACTATATGGGTGACTATGATATGGGTGACTATATGGGTGACTATGATATGGGTGACTATATGGGTGACTATATGGGTGACTATGATATGGGTGACTATGATATGGGTGCAATACACTGCGCCCAACTCGTTCAGAAATGTCTATACCGTCAGTTATGTTGAAACCATTTTCTCAGACTAGTACCTAAACGGCTCCAAGGGAATGACTCTTCTAGGCTTAAAAGAAGACGAATCTTCCTCACATCTCATAGACTAGTAATACAAAACCCTAAACAAAGAACTTCACTAAATAGCCTCATCCTTCGAGCACTTCCAACAGAAACAACAAGCTATATGAATTGGACGTATGACTAGGAAGAGAAATGAATGTAAACAATGATATAATCAATCTTCTCCTAGGACGAACTTAAGTCACTGTTGCCTCTGCAACAGGTGTTTACTCGTGCAACCAGATTGGCAACTGGGTCTCACCCATTCACAGTTAGGTTAGCCAAATGCAGACGACAATTCTACTCCTGCAGCTTCTTCTCTCGCAATTCCCACCTGTGGAACTTTCTCCCATATTCTTGCTTTCCTGATGGCTACAACCTACAAGAATTTAAATGCAATGTCAATACTCATCTATTAACCACTGGATTCTAGCTCTCTCCCCACCCCGTATATCCTTCCCTTCCCCTCCACCTATGTAACTGTCATCACACCTATATCCCCATCTTTCTATTGCTCTTTTCTAACTAGTTTTTACTCCTCACTCTCTTCTAATTAATCTTTTTACAGTTATGTAGCCCCCCGCACATCAGTGGTGTTTGCGCCTTGCTCGGGGTGAAATGATTAAAAAGAAACATGGGGTCTTCTACACGATATCAAACAAAAGGTTTGGAAGAAAACTCTTGTAAATATGAGAACGATTTGATAAATTTTAAATTAGAATAACGATGTTAGAATAATTGATGTCTTCTGTATGCAAAAGATCAATCTCATAATAACCATTAACACATTTAAAATGAGAAAATATATTTACAAGAAACAAAAATTGTCATCTTTAGGAACCTGCAAATGCAAAGTCAATACTCATCTACTAACCAGTGGACTCTAGCTCTCTCCCCAACCCCGTATAACCTTCCCTTTCTCTCCACCTATGTATCTGTCATCGCACCTGCTTTCTCAGCTTTCTATTGCTCTTTTCTAACTAGTTTGTACTTCTCACTCTTTTCTAATTAATCTTTTTACAGTTATGTAGCCCCCTGCACATCAGTGGCATTTCCGCCTTGCTCGGGGTGAAATGATTAAAAAAAAAAATTAATCCCACAATTCACTCATCCAACTCCAGGTAGCTCTTGAAACCTGTCGGTCCAGAAGCACCTCCACATATCGTGGTCTTCTGTTCGTATAAGTCGTGAGATTAGGTCTGTCGCTGGCTTGCTAGATCTTTCATGTGGGCCAACAGAATCTTTTATTCCCCACTTGTCACCCAGTTGTGTACTGACTAGGCTTAGCGTTGCTTAACGGGAACCAGAGTTATATGTCCTTAAGCAATATATTTAATAGCCAAAAATAACTGCAGCAATTAAACAGTAAATTATGTCACTTACCCAACTCCAGGTAGGTCTTGAAACCTGTCGGTCCAGAAGCACCTTCACATATCGAGGTCTTCTGTTCTTATAAGTCGTGAGATTAGGTCTATCGCTGGCTTGCTAGATCTTTCATGTAGCCAACAGAGTCTTTTATTCCCCATTTGTCACCCATCTGTATACTAACTAGGCTTAGCGTTGCTTAACGGGAACCGGTGTGATATGTCCCTAAGCAAAGCAAAACATTTAATAGCCATAAACAACTGCAGCAATTAAGCAGTAAATTACATCACCTTTACAAGCTCACATATCACACCTACATATGAATCTCGGCTGGGGGTAAAATTCTATGAAAGAAAAGAAAATGATAAAAAATAAATCGACCGATAGGCTTGCATCCTTTAGCTACGTTAACATTTATAGTATAACTAAAAATAAGAAAGCTTAAATTGCCTGAATACGGACTGGGGTTGACATTTGCACAGCTCACTAGCTCAAAATACTCTCACCTAACCGGCATGCAAATGCCACTCCAAGTCAGATCCCATTCTTGAAAAGATAAATTCGTTATATTTGTAAATCGCCATGCGTACAATTCTTTTGTCAAACGTGGCTGTTGGCGTCATTGTAGGGATTTGTATTTCTCTCTTTTTTTTAATAGTTGGCTCCGGTCTGGAAATTCAACTATATTTAACATTATACTGTAAATAAAAATCATATATATTAAAGGTTTCTTTGTTGGCCACAGCTTGAGATATATGTCGACACTTAATATATTCCTTCTATGCATATATTGACATTATGCAGGAAGGAAGATTTATGAACGGAAAATCCTTATTACCAGTTTATTTTAGTCATTGGCCCCATGTGCACAGTATCAGATTCGTTCTAAATGTTTGCTTACATATATACTAGCAGTAGAGTCCGGCGTTGCTCGGGTGTGATGAAAGCTTTAAAACTAATCCATAGTCCTGAAGCTCAGACTCTTTGGACGTTGGCACGAAAGACTAAAAAGCAATAGATGTTTCCAGTTAAAGCGAAACCGTAGACTGAAAGAAAAATGAATGGATGTAGGGTTAAATTTTGATTTTTTGGTATCGATATCAAATTTTTTGCACTATTTTCTGCACAAATTTTCTGTTCTATGTAAGAACTGAAACCTTGAAACTTCTGAATATCGTTTATTATGTCTTTGTCTATGAGTGTATCAAATTTGATTAAAATCGGACCACTCCTTCTATAACCCGATTTTTTCGATTATCGATTTTCAATATTTATCGGGGGTACCTCGACACAAAACCTAGCTACGAACACTCGCAGATGCTTATAGTACAACTGTGTAAATTTTCAAGAAAATCGGTTCAGCCATTTCGGAGTCTATAAGTAACGGACACACACACACACATACACACAGAAAGTTCCATTTATAAATAAGTTTAGATAGATATATTTTCCTTTTTCTCTTTTCCTTCTTCATATTTTTATTTTTATTCTATCTTCATTTTTATCCCTCTATTTTTATCCTTCTTTTCAGTTAAAGAAAATGCTTATTCCGGCAAATGCTTTTGTACCAAATGGAAGGAATATTGTAAGGTCTGATGAAACGAGCTAATTAAGCTCATAGAAATTAATTATAATTTATAACCAATTTAAATGTCGTGTTGAGTTTTCCTTTATAAATATCATATTGCTCTGGATAACATCCATTGAGCTCTTTATATAGATATAACACTTAATATTTATATTAAGTTAATCTTGTTGGATTATTCTCACCGTTTACGGAATGGACATCTATACCTATATCTATATCTATATATATCTATATATATATATATATATATATATATATATATATATATACGAACTTTTATTAAATCCGTTACGAAATGGATTATCTCCGACATATTTTTAAGTTTTTTGTTTAAAACTTATAATTATTTGAGTATGTAGCGTAGGGAGCTGGTTAATGTTTATTTAATTCGGCCTTGTGTCTTACTTAACCGAACTTCCTACGGCTTACAAGTGTTATACAGAATCATTATCAGAAGGTTTTCATCAGAAGGTTGGTTGTCGGCTGGATGGAATGTGCGGAATAGGGTAAGAATAAAATATACATTTTGTATTTTAAAGAAATTTATTAAAGAGCAAGACTAACATAAGTTGTAGGAGTTAATGTGCAATTAGAAACATTATTAAGAGGTTAAGGGTAGAGTTCGTACAAAATATTCGTAGTAGTAATTGTTGAAAGAGATAAGGAGAAAGAGAAAGAGCAAAATATCGGTTGAAATGGAAGTTACATTTTAGATGTGTCTCTCTTTCGCTGCTCCCATCTGAGTCTCTGAAGCTGCGAAGTCATTTATATGTCCTTTTGAATTTCGCACCGGATCGCTAAGTGCTTTTAAGTCTTACAAGTCGCTCCCATTTGTCAAAAATCATTTTAACACCTACTTGCGAAATCTGGTTTCGACTTTTTCGTTAAGCAGATGGTCAATCCTTTTTCTATTTGGGAAAACCAGGATTTCACACGTCATTGTGATTTTTTGTAAAGATGAAGAAGAAGGTGGATTTTAATTAATTTCTTATCCGTTACAAGTAGATATTCGTTTTTTTAAATTAATCTGTATATGAATTATTTGTATCTACCGGCCTGAATAATAGAGAAATGAAATGTTTAAACAAAAAAATTAAAAATATGTTGGAGTTGATCCATTTCGTGACGGATTTTGTAAAATTTCATAAATTGTCTTTCTTTATATTTACGATAAGAAAACTAAGTGGACATGAATTATTCTATAAATCAGAAAAATGTGTGTTTAAAAGCATTTCGGACTTTTATGACAAAATCGGGGGTGTCGAGTTCAAATTCCAGTTGAATTCCTTGCATTCACTTACGCACAAATACCCTTGGGATAAGTATTAATCCGTCTGTTCCCTCCAGTTATAGATTAAATAATAGGACAGATTGGGTTCTATAGCCTTGGCTGGCAACCAGTCTACTGCAGAAAGCAATGGCAAAATACTGCGGGTAATATTCTGCTTAGTTACTCATGTTTCTTTCGGGACATAATTGCCCAAAGCGTGCATCACGTGTGGCACTTAACTGAGTGATGACAGTAATCTCTTTGTGGTCGAGCGGTGTAAGACACGTTAAATTTACGGTTTCCTCTAGGGGACGCAGGTACGAATACTTCCGGAGGGCGCATATCTTCCTAAGATTTCTCGATTACTCAGGTTGGTAGATATGAATACATTTACTGCTTAATCATAAAAAAAACAAAACAAAACAAAATATTTACTCCAATACGCGTATTTATTATAAATAATGTTTAAACGAATTGTTTATATATATATATATATATATATATATATATATATATATATATATATATATATACTCGCAGATTAGCCCGGTTTCACTCGGGTAGTTTAAGGAATAATAAGAATAAAAAACATATGGATACTTACACAACGTTCACCCTTGTCACTTTAATAGATATAGATAACCATGTAGAATGTCTCTATTGGATTAGAGTGGAAGGTGGGGCAACATATATAGATATAGATAATATAAAGTGGGGTGATCGATTCTGTCTTATAATCAATACATAAACTGATCCCTGACTTTGTGGGTTGATAATATATATTTTTCTACCACTAAGTTTGGCTTTGTGAAAAATTTCAAGGTATCGTTAGCGTTCTAAAATTTTGATCTACATCTGAGCGCAACTCCCGTCGAGCTAGACTGCAAAATGCAGACGCTAAGTCGAATATATCAAACAAAAAAATACTTACACAACGTCCACCCTCGTCACTTTTATAGATAAAGATAGCAATGTAGAATGTCTCTATTGGATTAGGGTGGGAGTGGGAGGGGCAACATATATACATATATAGAAATTATATAAAGTGGGGTGATCGGTTCTATATTATAATCAATACATAATCTGATCCCTGACTTTGTGGGTTGATAATATATATTATTCTACCACTAACTTTGGTTTTTCTGAAACATTTCAAGGTGTCGTTAGCGTTCTAAAATTTTGATCTACATCTGAGCGCAACTCCCGTCGAGCTAGACCGCAAAATGCAGACGCTAAGTCGAATCTATCAAACAAACAAATACTTACACAACGTCACTTATATATACTAAAAAATTGTGTATTTAAGCAGCAACATTTTTTTTAGACATTTCAGATTAAATAACCTTCAAACACTGAAAATTGAAAACAACAAAAGCAGACTACAAATTCTCGGGGCAATATTCATTAAAACACTTAAGCCGTCAATTGATTGAATCAGCTATGAATACTGTAGTAATGTTCTAAAATGTTTGTAAAAGGAACAGTTTTTTCATGCTTTAACACATGATCATGACATTACAACATATAAAAAAAATTCCATATTGGATAATTTTCCCGTTCTAATGAACGCTAGTAATTTGTCAAACGTTATATTTGAAGCAGGAAAAAATGTACAGTAATTTTTAGCAACACAGTTTTGCGGTTATTTTTTGTTACCATAACTTACACCCCTGAAGATGATTTCGAAACGAGATTAAAATTGGTTGGGTGCCATGAGAAATGAATGATAATAACATCTGTTAATGTTACAGCTCATTTCTGACATTTTTCAGTTATATACGCGAAAGATTATCCGTGAGTATGAATGGATTTTATTAAAAATTAGCAAAGACAATGTTTGCAATTTATTTCATCTGACATATATATACTTGTATAGCAAATTTTCTTTTAAAGATCTTTCGTTAAATAAGACGGAGGAGAAACAATTTATTAATTTTTTATTTAATTTTTCCAGCATTCTTATATGCTTCCGTTTTATAGGAGTGAGCCAATAGAAAAAACTGTCCATATCGTCGATTGACCCAAAAGCTTTCGACCGATTCTTTAGCCATTTACATTAGGGTTGATTTAGGTGTATTTAGTGCATTTTCATATTTTGACTGTGAATGTATTATTTGTGGATTATATTAGCAGCGATAACTCAGAGCCATCGTGTGTTGGGCATAGCTGGATTTCGAGTGGGCAACTTTCTATTTTTAAGAAACTATCAAATGCAGGCGACGATTCTACTCCATCAGTTTCTTTTCTCGCGCTTCCCGCCTGTGGAACTCCCTTCCATATACTTGCTTTCCTGACGGCTACAACCTCCAGGAATTTAAATGCAAAGTCAATTCCCATTTCTTATACACTTAGATCCAGTCCTTTTCACATCACCCTGTGTATCTTGTTCTTTTCCTTTCTCTCTACCTTCGAAACTGTCTTCCCATCTGTGTTCACGTCCATCTCTTGCCCTTTCTCTTTCACCTCCTGTAGCTGGTTTGTTTTTGTCTTCTCTCTCCCCCTGTTTAAAAATTTAACTATCTTATATAACCCTCAGAACATCAGTGGCGCTAACGCTTTGCTTGGGGTGAAATGGTTAAAAAAACTTTCAGCACTCTGTTAACATTGTTAAGTGATGGTGGGGGAGAGCTGTTTGATGTCCAAAGCCTCTCTTATAATTCGGTATTTTCGGGAATTTGATTTACAAAAGACTCAAATATTACTGACTAATATCTTTCTTCTTCTATGTGCCGTTTCCCCTGAAGACGTAGGCGATCACGGCCTTCTACATCTTGCCTAACCTAGTGGCTCTTAGCACGCTTTCTCCTATTGCCCCACCCAAACGCCGCTCTGCCATATCCACTTGCTCAAGCCCGTAAAATTAATGACGCGTTGCTTTCCCCAGTATCTCTTTTCCTCTATCTGGAATGTGAGTATCAAAGTCTCCAAGCCTTCTTTTTTCGATTATATATCCCACGAAATGTAACGGTCATTTTCTAATGCAATCATCAGGTGCATATTATAAATTACCTGTTTCTATATTTTATTTTATTTTTAATTCATGCGTTGTTTAAGGTCGTTAAAAGATATATATATATATATATATATATATATATATGCAAAGATATATGTATATATATGTAAAGATATATGTATATATATGTAAAGATATATGTACATTATTATGGATAATTTAATTTGGTTTTGACTGAAAATTAAACATGAACAATGAAGAAATAAAAATAAATAAAAGTTCAAATAAAAAACATATTTATTAATATATATATATATATATATATATATATATATATATATATATGTAATGAGTTATTTTGAACATTATTTATATATATATATATATATATAGCTATGTTATATTACATTAAGCAATGTTCTGTTAACAATAATTCTGAAAAATATTTATATAAGCGTGTGTACCTGTGTATATACCATACGTATATTTACTGATAACCATATATATACCTCGCACACAAAAATTTTACCAATATAAGGAAGGAAATTTCTATCTCTTTTCAGAAATAGCGTTTACTACCTGATGAGACATGATGAATGTCGAAACAAAATGTACACTTTCTAGCAGATTATAATTTGAACATGTTCTAAAGTATAATTTATAGTAAATATTTAAAACTTTATTTCCATATTGAGCATAGTTTTAAATTAATGATCTGAACGTTGTTAATATTTCCTTCGTTCTTCCTCATTTGAATATATATATATATATATATATATAAATGGAACTTTGTGTGTGCGTGTGTGTCTGTGTCTGTGTCTGTGTGAGTCTGTGTGTGTCCGTTACTTATAGACTCCGAAACGGGTGAATCGATTTTCTTGAAAATTTACACAATTGTACTCTAAGCGTCTCCGAGCGTTATTATCTGTTTTGTGTCGAAAAAATATCGAAAATCGATAATCGAAAAAAACGGGTCATAGAAGGAGTGGCCCGATTTTAATCAAATTTGATACATTCATAGACAAAGACATAAGAAACGATATTCAAAAATTTCAAGGTTGCAGTTCTTACAATAGTGCAGAAAATCGATAATATATATATATAAAAGGCAAGATGTTTATGTGTGTGTCTGTTTATGTGCCTGTATGTATGTATTTTTCAGCCCTTTTATTTTAGTTTTTGCTTCGGGTTTGGCTCTAAGTAGGTATAATTGAAGTTCTTAGTCTCAGCCATGATACCATTTACTCAGAGGACTTATTTAGCCTTCCAAATTCAGTTTACGACGAAAAAGCTTATTTGATATCGATACCAGGAAATTTGACTTACATCCATTCATTTTTCTTTCAGTCTACAGTTTCGCTTTCACTGGAAACAATTATTACTTTTTAGTTTTTCGTGCCAACGTCCAAAGAGACTGAGCTCCAGGACCATGGATTAGTTTTAAAGCTAATATGCTGACAGTACAGATGCTTATAGTACAACTGTAAATTTTCAAGAAAATCGGTTCACACACACACACACACACACACACACACACACACACACACACACACACACAGACAAAGTTCCATTTATAAATAAGTTTAGATTTATCTAAACTTCATTCTCCCTCTTTTTAAATAAACTTCTCATCTAAACTGACTGCTTCGGTTTCTGGGGTCTTACTTTTCTGAAATCGATTCGAATGAGCGTTTTTTATCTTGTGATCTCTTTCGTTGCCATGACATTTAGACAGCAGTGATTTTTTAAAGGCAAGAATTTTAATAACAGAAACATCATCATTTATGTTAAAAAGAATAAATTAATTAATGTCAATTAACCGTAAATATAAATCATATTTATTCATATCTATTTGGCATTGAGAAGTTCGCGAAATTTGCCGCGTTTTTATCATTATTATTATTATTATTATTATTATTATTATTATTATTATTATTTTAAGTGACTGATTTTCCCCATAGGCAGAAAGACAATTGAGAGGAAAATAGATCTGATTTCCCAAAGCAATATTGGCAGGAGCAAAGTTAAATGAATTTTGACAAAACCTTCAAAAGGCATACGTTCCCCGACCATTAATAGCATGTAAAGATTGCGCGATGTTTTATTAATTTTTATTGCTTGTATCTTAATAGGTTGGTAATCAATGAATTCTGAGGCAAGCAATCGATCACTTCCTGATAGACGTATTTATATCATTCGGTTTCATTCAGCCTTGGATTTTTTTGTCTTTGTTATTGATCGAATGGAAGAAGGTAGGAGAGGAAATAATATGAATAGCATTCAACCATATTATACTGGTTTTATTTACGATTTCACTATTTCTTTAATGTACAAATTACATCATTGAGGGGAAAAATATACAGTTTTAGACGCAAGGTAAATAGAACTCCATATATATATATATATATATATATATATATATATTAATTATAGTTGTAATACCAATAACAACAGAACTAATTCTGTCAAGATTATCAATAATTGAACTACAACTAAGATCGTCTTGAAACCCACCGGGAACTAACCCAGAGGGAAAAGAAGGGGAAGAAGAAAAAAAAGAAACAAACGAAATACCTGAACAAAAAGTCAAGCATTCGTGCGAAAGAAAAAAAAAAACCAAGACGAAAACCTTAACAATAAAGAGCTCAATACGAAAGCAGAGTGCACAAAGCATCCAACGCGAACGTAGAGCAAACAAAATCGAAAATCTAAGTGAGCCAATAATCTACCACAGTTTCGCTTAACATCTCGTCAGGGAAAATTGGCTGTTAAAAAAATTTTCCCTGACGAGCTGTTAAACTAAACTGTGGTAGGTTATTGGCTCACTTAGATTTTCGATTTTATATATATATATATATATATATATATTTTTTTTAATCATGTCACCTCAAGCAAGGCATTCCACTGCCACTACAGCGCAGGGGGTTACACAGGGCGATAGACGAGTTAGGATCTACATAGGGGGAGAGTTGGAGAGAATGGGTGTGGGTTAGTGTGTTAGGAGGTGTCTATTGACCTTACATTTAAACTCCTAGAGGTTATAGCCGTCGGGGAAGCAAGCATGCGGAAGGGAATTCCACAGGCGGGAAGTGCGAGAAAAGGAGCTGTTGGAGTAGAAATTACGGTTACATTTCATCGGTTTCACTGTAAAAGGGTGGGAACTAGTTGCCAATCTAGTATCTCGTACGAACTCACACCTAGGGGGCACCAGTGATTTAAGTTCATCAGAGCAGAAGCCATGAAAGTATTTGAGATTGCTAAAGAGTTCAAATGCTAAGCAGAGTATTAAAAAACAAAAAAAATTATCTGAAACAAAAAAAAAAGTTTACAAAACTGTTACGAAGTATCAATCGTCCTATACGGCAGGAAATGCCGGACAATCTCTTCACAGATGAGGAAGAAGCATGGAGTAACAGAAACCAAGTTCAGTAGAATGGTTCTGAGAATACAACGGAGCAAACATGTGAGCCATGATGAAGATTGAGAGAAAATGAAAACAAAAAGCACAACTGTGCTTAACACCAGGAAGAAAATTCTTGAGCAGATAATGAGGAAGGAAGGCTTGGAAAATCAGATAATCATAAGTCAGATTAAAGGCTAGAGTGGTAAAGAAACTAAACACAAGAAGAATGAGTTTGTGCAAAGGGTTGATAGAACAAGGTATAAAAGAGATAAAAAAGACAAAAATTATTAATAGCTACAAAATTCTGGAGAGCCATGATTGCCAGCGTTCTGAAAGGACGCGACACAAATAATAAAAAATAGATTTATTTATTATAAGCGTTTGTGGAAAAATATTTTACGGTAGACCATGGTGGTGGGTGGGGATCATCATCTCTCAGTTGCGTCTCTGTCGTTGGGCAGAGTGCTGCTCCGTGGTATCTCTGTCCGATGTCAAACATGCAATTGAGAAAAATTATACTGAGCGGTGCCGGATCCCGGGTATCAGTTTCCCGAGGCCGTGCCACCCCATAGCACAAGAGGAGTGTACCGGTGGTCGCCACCGGGGACAGCGCGACAGTTGTTGCAGGGACTGAGCAATTTTTTGCCCTTGCCCGTGCGCACGTGTTCGTACTCCGTACATTAGACGTTGACTTTGTGTCGCAATTTGCTATAGTGGGGGAGCTGGTAAATATTAATAGGATAGAGATTCTTTTTCTTCTATGTGCCGTGTCCCTTCAGGGTGCAGGCAACTATTGCCCTCCACATCTTCCTATCTCTTACAGCTCTTAATGCCCCTTTTCTTGTTATCCCGTTAGATTCTCGATTTACCATTCATATGTCCTGTCAGTATCCGATTCTTCAAATCCTCCTTCTCTATGACATGTTCTAGAAACTTCAGCTGTCTTTTCCTGATGTTAAGTATCATCCTCTCCAAAGACTCCATATTTTACATGTTCGGTCCATGGTATCTTCAACATCCTCCTGTAGAACCACATTTCGTTTGCTTCAAGTCTTTCCTTCATCTTTGCTGAGATTGTCCAGCATTCACTGTCGTATTGAAAAACAGACATCACACAACAATCCTGTACTCTCTTCTTTGTTTCCAGCAAAATTTTCCTGTCTCTTAATACTTTACTCAGCTTCTGGAATGCATGTTTGGCCATGCCAATACACCTTCGGATCTCAGTGTCAAACTTTCCGTACTTTGTTAGAAAACTTCCCAGGTATTTAACTTTCTTATTTTATATTTTTTTAGCCTAACTCCTGGGGAGCATCTAAGGTCTTCTTTTTTATGAATCTCAAGCCACCTTCTCTGGTTGTTGTGGGATATTCACATTCGCTAATTTGTCAGTGTGAGTGATTTATTTTACCGATTAAATCTATTACATTTTACCTTGTTGTTTGCCACAATTAGTGTTGCGTGACATTAGCTGATAATTTTTTTTTTCGGGAGGTAGCTGATCATCGTGCATCACATCTTCCTGTCCTTTGTAGTGCTTAATAATTTTTTTTTTTGTTAGTTATCAGTGGATATCGGCTCGGAACGAGAAATTGGACAACCGAGTTCTAAATCCAGTTAAATTCTTTGCATTTACTTACGCGCAAATACTCTTGGGAAATGTGTTAATTTTTCTCTTTTCTCCAGCTATGGGTTAAATAACAGAAATTGGACAGCCGAATTCTAATTCCAGTTAAATTCGTTGCATTCACTTACACGCAAATACTCTTAGGAAAGGTATTAATCTGTTTCTTTTCTCCAGCTATGGGTTAAATAACAGAAATTGGACAGCCGAGTTCTAATTCCAGTTAAATTATTTGCATTCGCTTACGCGCAAATACTCTTGGGAAAGGTATTAATCTTTCTCTTTTCTCCAGCTATGGGTTAAATAACAGAAACTGGACAGCCGAGTTCTAATTAAAGTTAAATTCTTTGCATTCACTTACACGTAAATACTCTTGGGAAAGGTATTAAGCTTTCTCTTTTCTCCAGTTATGGGTTAAATAACAGACTTCGGAGAGCCGAGTTCTAATTCCAGTTAAATTCGTTGCATTCACTTACGCGCAAATACTCTTGAGAAAGGTATTAATCTTTCTCTTTTCTCCAGCTATGGGTTAAATAACAGAAAAGATCAGGTTCTACGGCCTTAGTTGGCAACTAGACTACTGTAGAAAGTAACGGCAACCTAGTGTGGAAAAATCTTCTGCCGTTCAGCCGTGTCTCGATAGAGACCTCATCACCGAAGTGTGTATCACGTATGACACTTAACTGACTGATCCTAAACCCTGTTTTACCATCCATTTACTCAAACCCATCAAGTATGTAACGCGATGCTTTCCTCTGTCCCTCTTTCTCACAATCTACCTTGTCAGTATCAGATTTCTCAAGCCTTCCTTCCTCATTACGTGCCCCAGAAATTTCAACTACCTCCTCCTGCTATTAAATATAAATTTACCTTTGATTTCCATTTTCTCTAAAACCTCGCTGTTGCTAAAATTTTCGGCTCATGGTATCCCCAGCATTTTTCTGTAGAACTATATTTATTTTGCTTCAGGTATCTTTATCTTTGAGGAGAATCTGTTGCATATAAAGGGTGTACATAAAGTCCGTGGCCACTTTAAAAATTTATAACTTTATTTGTATCTGGGATAGAAATAATTTGTAAAAATGTTATAAAGTTTAATGTACCTAGTTTTTAGTATAGTTATTGAATAATTCTTTACCACAGAATTTGCAACAATTTTTAGATAAGTAAAAAAATATGAACTGCAAAATCGTATTAACCTTTATATTGCTAATGATGGAGGATATGTGGAAACTTAAATGAAATTTCTATAAAACCTTAAAAAATATAGATATACTTCTTTCTAATCATTTTTTACAAATTATTTCTATCGCAAATAAAAATAAAGTTATAAATCTTTTAAAGTGCGCACGAACTTTATGGGTTAAATAAATCCTGTATGTGGACAGGTATCGCATCACCTTTCACTACTCGTTTCTTCAAATCTAATTAAGTTTTTCTGTCTCTTAATAATTTTTAGCTTTTGGAAAGCATTTTTGCCATCCCAGTGCGTTTTTGGATCTGAGTATCGCATTTTTCTTGACTGATTCATAAACAGACTTTATGATGTTATAAAATATCCGAAAGGAAGATAACAATATCGATTTTGCGTGACCTGCTCGGGTTGTTGCTGTCGCTACTACAATATTAAAAAACAAACGAAAACAAACTTAACAATCTGAAACCAGATATTTAATTTAGTTTTAGGATTAGGTTTAGCCTTGCAAGTGCTGACAAAAAAATGTAAAGATTTTTGTTAATAATTATGAAATTAAAATGATGATACCCTACCAGCAACTAATAAATATTTAACAAATATTTATTACTAGCAGTATAGACCGGCGTTGTTCGGGTGTAAGAAAAAATTTAAAGCTAATCCATGGTCCTGGAGCTCAGACTCTTTCGACGTTGGCATGAAAGACTAAAAAGCAATAGTTGTTTTTAGTCAAAGCGAAATCGTAGATTTAAAGAAAAATGAATGGATGTAAGTCAAATTTTGATTTCCGGTAACGATGTCAAATAAGTTTTCCGTCGTAAACTGAATTTTGAAGGCTAAATAAGCCCTCTGAGTAAAGGGTATCATGTCTGAAACAAAGAACTACAATTATACCTACTTAGAGCAAAACCCGAAGCAAAAACCAAAATAAAAGGGCTGAAAACCTGATTTTCATCAGACTCGATAAGATATCGGGGTATCGGTTTCCAATATCGAAATCAAATAAGTCATCCAAGAATAAACTAATGTCTAGTAAGTCCATGAAAACTAATCGTACCCATCGGGAATAAAATTGGAGAAAATGAGCCATATTTATGGCTGAATATCGGTTTTTGATCAGATTCGATAGAATATCGGGTGTATTGATTTCCAGTATCGGGGAAAATGAGGCGTCTGAGAAGATTTACTAATGTTTCAGACTAAAAACTATAATTTTACCAAATTAGAGCAAATTCTGCAGCAAGAACCACGATAAAAGGGCTGAAATCCTGGTCTTGATCAGACCTGATCTGATATTGGAGTATCGATTTCTGATATCTGGGAAAAATCTGAAAAAAATAAGTAGCCCATGAGCTGACTGGAAGCTTAAAGAATATTAGTATGAAGTTTGGTGAGAATCGGATAAAAATTGTGGATTTGTATAAAGAACATACATACATACATACATACATACATACAAATAGACAGACAGACAGACAGACAGACAGACAGAAACATGTTGCCTTTTATATATATAGATTATTATTATTATTTACACTGTTCGGACTGTTGAACTCATTTTTATTGCCATGTTTACGACGTTTCGGTCGGTGTACGCTCCGGTCTTCTTCAAATGCTAGGAATTTTGAACCGAAGCCTTTATTTTGATCGTTGAAGTATATAATTTTTATTCCATGTGTGAAACATTGTAAACATGGCAATAAAGATGATGACACCAGTCCGAACATTGTAAATAATGTAAATATCACCTCACCTCGGCAGTAAAAACGCATATTTTTTTTGTTTTTATTGGTTTTTTTCTTATCTGATCTATAACCGAAAAATGCTCTTTTGTATGAAAAAAATATTTAAAAGTTAATGATACTTCTCAAAGCTTTATAAAACCTATTCATTGTGTCTTGGGACATTTACATCTTGTTAATAATTATTTCGCCCCAAGCAAGGCAGAAATGCCACTGGATCGCAGGAGGTTACAATAAGAGAAGAAAAAAAGTGCAGGTGATGTCGAAGAGAAGGATGAAAATCAAGTAGATAAGAATCTTGTCAAGGATTGTGACCCAATTATTCCCAAATAACCTGCGGTTTTTTAATAGATGTTTTTTACATAACTCCTTTAAATATTTTTTTCAAATAACATATGTCGAAATATCATTTTAATACTCACCATTTTGTGTTCTGTTGCTCATCCAACAGCTGAATTAGCTCACAGTGGGGCGATATCGCTTAAGTAGGGAAACCCAAATCAGGTGTTAGATTCATGTTGTCTCTGATATAATTTTCTGAATTAGTTTTGTTGCAAATATATAGTCATCCGCAGACAGATCTGTTTCGCCGTTTCACAGCTCATCAGTAAGGTTAGACAGCCGATTGCTTTTTACCCAAGATTGAACTCCGACGGAATTGGCGTCAGTCGTCGATTCTACCTCTGACCTATGGGCGCTCGGTAGAAGGAGGTAAACTTGTTAGCGTGTATATTATCATTATACACGCCGAATAGATGAGAGTGTTCTAAATCATTGCTGAATGAACGATGCGTATATGCTAGAATAGCTACTGTTTTTCAAGGTCTTATATATATATATATATTTGAACTGTCAGAAAAGTGGGTGTTAAGTGGGTATGTGTGCTAGAGTGGATGAAAATACTACCGGTGATAATATGTTTACAAATTTGGCATCGGGGTTTATAGTACGTTAAGTTGCCTTAGTGAGTGGTGATTTTTGGTCCTCTTTCAAGAACACTCATGACATCTATGGACATGGAGAAGCCCAGGAGGCGACATGAAAGACCAGGTAGAGTACATAACCATAAACAGAGAATTCATAAACGCAGTGGTTCAATGCAAAAACCTATCCAGGTGCCGACTGTGGAAGCGACCACGTCTCAATCATCTGCAAACTCAAGGTGAAACTCCGGAGATTGAAGAAGCCTATTGCAGTACCAAAATTGAAATGAAACATGCTCGTGAATGAACTCAACCTACAGAAAGAATACTTTAACAGCGTGAAAGTCAAATACAAAGAACATATTGGAAAAGGACACTCGAAATGGGACTTACTAAAGGAAGTGATAGTGACAGCAAACAACATTGCCCCAAAGGAAATCAGGCGCAGAAGAAAAAACGAGTGGATGACTGAATACATACTTAACATGATGCAAAGGAGAGAGAAAATAATGCCAAGACATGGAATGAAGTACAGAAAAATACACAAGGAAATAAGGAGAAAATGCAGGCAAGCTAAAGAGGAATGGCTCAATAATAAACGTACACAAGTTCAGAGACTGAGCAGGCATAATAAAGCAAACATCCTTTTGTAGAACCACATTTCAGATGCTTCAAGTTTTTTCTTCATCTTTGAGGATTCACCGCCATATTAAAGAACTGACAACACATAGCAATGTAGTACTTTGTCTATATATCTATAAATATGAAATTTTATTTCTACCATGCGAAGGAATAATGTTCCAGATAATAATTTGTCATGCCTTATATAAAATTTATATATCAATATCGCATTAGACTTTATAAATTCAGCATTTTAATTTTCCGTTCAGTATGGCGTAGCAGTTTTTATAACGAGGCAGTACTTATCTGATAACCCATATTTTTCTATCTTGTTGCAAATAGATAAATTTGTAGCATATTTGAAAAGTTCTGTATCAGCTGCTATATATATCTCGGAATCGAAATAAATTTGTAAAATAAAAAAAAATACGGCGAATAAAAACGTTTTAGAAAAATAAATTCAACTAAATGCTAGTTTTATATTTCGTCTTCTAAATCATGCAATATCTGAGAGGAAACGTCTATTTGAAACAACCCAAAATTTATTGGGTGAAAAAACGAAAAAGATATGAAACTGGATGGCATGACTTATTTTGTAAATAGCTGCTGTATTTATTTATTTATTTATTATTTCACCCCAGGCAAGGATGCAAAAGAGGCAGAAAATGTTGCCAAGACATGGAATGGAGTACAGGCAAGTTACACAAGGGGAGCCGAGTTCGAAATCCAGTTGAATCCATTGTATTCACTTACGCGCAAATACCCTTGGGAAAGGTATTAATCCGTCTCTTCCTCCCAGTTATGGGTTAAATAGCAAGACAGATTGGGTTCTATAGCCTTGGTCGGCAACCAGACTACCGCAGAAAGCAATGGCAACCTTACTGCGGGATAATCTTCTGCCCAGTCAGTCATGTCTCTTTCGAGACATGATCGCCCAAGCGTGTATCGCGTATGGCACTTAACTGACTGATACAAGGAAATAAGGAGAAAATGTAGGTATGCTAAACAGGAATGGCTCAATGACATCCATAAAAAAATAAAAGAAATGATAGGACAAAAAAGAAACTGCTCTTCAATAGGATGAATAAAATCCAAGGATGGAACAATCATATTGGAGAAAGAGGAAATCCTCCAACGATTTTTTTTAATCATATCACCCCGAGCAAGGTGGTGACGCCACTGGTGTGCAGGGGGCTACGCAAGAGTGAAAAGATTTGGAAAAGTGAAAGCCGGAAACCACATCCTAAACAGGGAACAAAGGATGAGCCTCTACACCTGTTCAATAGACGTGGGTGGAGTGTGAACCGGGCGATAGATTAGTCGCTCTCCTCTAATTGAGAAAAAAAAGTGAGAAGATTGGAAAAGAGAAAACCGGAAACCGCATCCAAAACAGGAAACAAGGGATGAGCCTCTTCACCTGTTCAATAGACGTTGGTGGAGTGTGAACCAGGCGATAGTTTAGTCTATCTACTCCAATTGAAAAAAAAAAATGAAAAAGAAAAGTGAAAAGATTGGAAACGAGTAAGCCGGAAACCACTAAACGGGGAACAAAGGATGAGCCTCTACACCTGTTCAACAGACGTGGTTGGAGTGTGAACCGAGGGATGTTTAGTCTCTCTACTCCAATTGAGAAAAAAAGTGAGAAGATTGGAAAAGAGAAAACCGGAAACCGCATCCTAAACAGGAAACAAGGGATGAGCCTCTTCACCTGTTCAATAGACGTGGGTGGAGTGTGAACCGGGCGATAGTTTAGTCTATCCACTCCAATTGAAAAAAAAAAAAGAAAAAAGAAAAAATAAGAAAAAGAAAAGTGAAAAGACTGGAAGTGAAGAATATATAAAAGATCTTTTCCACAACAAGGGAGAGAGCAACCGATAATACATAAAGATGAGGACGGACCGGAAATATTAAAGTCTGAAGTGGAATCTGCAATAGAAACAGATAGAAACAAAGCAGCTGGACCAGACGATATTGTAATAAAGCTGCTGAAACCCCAGGAAGAATTTGACATCGGGGAAATTACATAAATAATAAATGAAATTAATAATAATGATGTAATACCAGATGACCACAGCAAGTCGATCTTCGTAGCACTGCTTAAGAAGCCAGGTGCAAACGAGTGCGAACTTCGAAGAACCATCAGTTTAATGAACCATATACCAAAACTGATCTTCCGAATCCTGATGAATAGAGTGAGAAGCAGAAATAGGACAAGAAAAGTGCGGGTTTGTCAAAGACACTGGAACAAGGAACGCCATATTTATGATTAAGATGCTTTCCGAAAATGCAAAATAAGTAAAGGACTTGTACCCTTGTTTTATCGATTAAGTAAAGGCATTCGACAAAATTTATATCTTGTTACAAATTTATCTATTTGCAGAATATTTGAAAACTTCTGTAGAGAAAATTACAGAAATAATAAATGAAATTTATAATAGTGGTGACCTCAGCAAGTCGATCTTCATAGCACTGCCTAAGAAACCAGGTGTAAATGCTCGCTACTATATATATAAATTCCGAAAATTGCATTTCGTTAAATAGCTATTTCAGCAAGAAAACTCTCGCTTCATCAGCAACGACCTAAACAAATATTTATTTATTCAAATATGTTACAAAATTTCACATCCCGAAACGAGCCCAAAAACATATCCATACACAGGAAATAAAAAAGAGGAGGATTAAGAAAGAAAACATCATTTAAAATTTGTCGTTCAGACATAAAAAAAAGGGGCATAGACAGAGATTCACGTCTCGAGATAAGATATTAGATCGTAGATGATGAAGCGAAAGTTTTCTCGTTGAAATAGCTATTCAACGAAATGTAATTTTTTGAATTTACTGATATAATATACACATTTGGATCTGTAAAATAGATAACACTATTTACAACAAGCCTTTCACCTCGATCATTTTTAATATTGATAAAATTAATATTAATAGGATCTGGTTTTTATGAGTTTACCTGTATACACTTCCTTTTTTTTTTGTATATATATATATATATATATATATATATATATATATATAATACTATTTACAACAAGCCTTTCACCTCGATCATTTTTAATATTGATAAAATTAATATTAATAGGATCTGGTTTTTGTGAGTTTACCTGTATACACTTCCTTTTTTTTTTTTGTGTATATATATATATATATATATATATATATATATATATACATATGTAAAATAGATAATACTATTTACAACAAGCCTTTCACCTCGATCATTTTTAATATTGATAAAATTAATATTAATAGGATCTGGTTTTTATGAGTTTACCTGTATACACTTCCTTTTTTTTGTATATATATATATATATATATATACATATGTAAAATAGATAATACTATTTACAACAAGCCTTTCACCTCGATCATTTTTAATATTGATAAAATTAATATTAATAGGATCTGGTTTTTGTGAGTTTACCTGTATACACTTCCTTTTTTTTTGTACATATATATATATATATATATATATATATATATATAAAATAGATAATACTATTTACAACAAGCCTTTCACCTCGATCATTTTTAATATTGATAAAATTAATATTAATAGGATTTGGTTTTTGTGAGTTGACCTGTATACACTTCCTTTTTTGTGTGTATATATATATATATATATCGTAGTAGTGTAAACTAGTTGACAGTCAACTGTTGGTGACTTACTTTATTAAGAGTGCTCAATACTTAGTAGAGCATTATATATGGTAATATTTTTATTATAAGTTTATAATAAAATCATAGTTTACATCAACACAAGATCTGTTGTGTTTCGGTTCTATCTTATTAGCACCTTGTCAGGCAGTGAAATATTTTTTTACTCTCAGGAATTATTCTTAGAAAACAACGAATTTTTTTACCAAATCCAGACAATTAAGGCGGGGGTGATTTTTGAGGTTTATTTCAGCTAAACATTAAGAAATCAGCTCATGACAGGAGAAATTTGATTCTTAGAGTAAAGGAAGACTTAAAGCGACATAAGACCCAGGCATTTTTCATGCGAGTGATGAAATAAATTGAGATACATATGTTGCATATTGCAAATTTGAAAAGTTATCGCGAGTCATTGCGAAACGTTTACTGGATTTTCTTGAAGTAATTATTATTTAACTCAAAGTAGTGTACAAGAGAAAAAGACAGGAAATATTTTTTTTAAATACACTGAACATCAAACATGTAGACGACTCTGTGTGTGTGTGTGTGTGTGTGTGTGTGTGTGTGTGTATCTGCACACACACACACACACACACACACATATATATATGCATACAAAGACAGCATATTAGCTTATGAAAATATCGACGCGCAGTCTCGCAAACAAATAAATGTATTTATAAATTTGTGTATATGTGTGTATATGACTTTTATTTGGAATAAGCATACACCGAGAGAGTGATCTGGTGTGTGACCTTAACTATGTAAATACATAAGGAAAACTTGCCAAAGAAAGTAAAAGAACTGATAGCGCCATACAAATTCAAGAATTTGTAAACTTTATATATATATATATATTCGTGAGCTGTCTTAGGCTTCCATCTCTCTTCCTCCCCCTGAAACAGCGTTTCGGACGCCTGCATTCTGACATACACTTCCCGTCCTTTATTTCACTTCCACTCACAATTTTCATCCATATTCTTTTCTTCTCTTGAAGTGAACTTCCGGTGTAGGAAAAATATTTGAGTTTTCTCAGAAAAAAATGCTGATAAAGCGAATTTATTTCGCCGAAATGAAATGATCGGAGTTCTACTTGCAAAGGAATTTGTTGATATACCCAGTTTTTTCTCTCACTATAACCCCCTGCTCACAAGTGTCGGTTCTGCCTAACTTGGGGTGAAATGATTACCAATATATATATATATATATATATATATATATATATATATATATGTATATATATATATATATTACGGAAATCAACGAATTTTAACGAAACTTGGTTATAAGCAACCGACAATTTGAAATGAATTGTTGAACATTATTTTTTCTCGATACTCGTATTTAAGTAGATATTCTGTTTTTAATCAAACAGTATTATATATTTATTTCTACCGGCCTGATTATTTACGATAAATTTTTATTACGAAACCTACATCAAAGAGTGATCGCTGTTCAAATATACATACATAATTATATATATATAAAATAAAATAAATTTCGAAGTTCAAAATCGTTGTATGATCATTTCTACATGAAATCCCTAAGAGAGATTTCACGCTCATCAGCAATTTATACTCAAAATAAAATTTTTATTTATACAACGGTTTTGAACTTCGAAGTTTATTTTATTTATAATTGACTCTGTAATTTAAATATTAATTAGATTGAGCCCTCCTGTATCATTTTTAAATATTAAAATATCAATATTAATTAGGATCGGGTCTTTGGAATTTACCTTCCTGCCTTTCCTTTTGGATTAAAGTTTTAATATATATATATATAAGAATGTGTGTGTCAATGAATTAGACCACTCTAACTACTGGTGTATGATACATCATACGCTAAAGGTTTGCCTTCTTCTACCGAGCGGCCATAACTCAGAGGTAAAATCGCCGACTGACGCCAATTCGCTCGAGTTTCAATTCTAGGTAAAAGTAATCGGATGTCTAACCGTACTGATGAGCTGTGATACAACGAAACCGATCCGTCTACAGTTGACTATATACATGTATATATATGAATATATATATTTAAATGTGTGTATATATATATATATATATATATATATATATATTGTGTGCATTTTGGCAGCATTTTTTCATTAATACAGGTTTCATTGAATAATATAGACAAGTTCTGTCTATTTATTTTGTGTAAAATCCGTTCGTATGGTCTGATTAGCTTGATAGTGTTGTCATGGAAAAACGACAAGAAATCGCAATAATTGTTGATTTTTTTATCAGGTCTGAGCTTTCGGCTTACATAAGCCATTATCAGAGGATGAACATTTAATGTTCAGTGAACATAGAACATTTAAATTATTATTAACAGAGTGGAGGTATACAGAGAAAATTAGACAGGTCCATTTTTTGTGTCGCACATGGCTGTAGGCCGAGAAGGAATGGTGGTAGTGGGTTTTTTTGTCAATTGAGTGTATAGTGGCATGAGAGATTGGTCTGGGAACTGCTGCTACTATGGTGTAGTGGGTAAGTATATATATATATATATATATATATATATATATATATATGCTTTTCTAAATTTTCTGGAAAATGAACTTTGAAATGAATTTCACAGTGAATAAAGAATTATCTGAATCTAAACCTAATTTTTTTCTAAATTTTAAGCAGAATGTGCTGTTGTTTTTAATAATCTGCCAGTTTAGTTTTATTTATTGCAACCTATAAATAGAGATTTTTTTCCGAAATTTTGATCCAGTCAACTTTGCTTAACATACTTTCTTCTATTCGGTTCTTGTCAGCTCAGAGATTCATCCTTTCATTTCAGAGTAGGTAATCTATGACATTTTAACTGATAAGGTTTTATGTTTCTAATAAGTCCTTGCAGATTTTTTATTAAAAAAGAAATATGTAAAATTTTAACGGAATAACTTCAAATTTAGAAATAATTAATTCAAATTAATTTCAGCTGAGTTAAATTCAATTCGATGAAGATCTTTGCCAGAACAGATCACCGTTGTTTTAAAATAATATATAAGATGAGTTTAATTAAAAGGAAAATTAAATTCATTAAAAAAATATCAATATCTCATTATTCTATAATTATTTTCACCTTGCTATCTTTTCCGAATTACAATTATAAATTTATCGGGAGCAAGCATCAAAGAAGATAGTAATACAGTCTCTCTCAAAAGGCTTCGTATTGTACACGAAAGTCTGTTTCGAATGGACAATAACATTAGACAACATGATATTTGGTGCCAAGAAAAAAAAAATACGTTTTTAGAGAATTTGACGGAGGCTGATTCCGAAAATGACCTTAGGTTTACATGGTTATCTACAGTTTTTGCTATACTGAAATTGCTCATTTTTAGAAAAAAGATCCATCCGCCCGTGCTCGTGCATTGAATACTGCTGCCATATCTTATTTTAGCGGGCATCACGTATGGCACTTAACTGACTGATTTTATGCTCAATGTCCTTAACCCTCTAGGGCCATTCGTATCATATTTGATACAGTATTTCCCTATAAGGAAACATTTGGTATTTCCCTATAAGGAAACATTTGGTATTCATTGACTGAGCAGTCAGTACTGCTTTCATTTGAAATTTATAAAATATTTCTCTTAAAAAATTTTTCAGGAAAATATTTCTTTCAAGGCTTGTTTTCATACTGTATCAAATATGATACGAACGGTTCTATATTGTTATGAAGTAATAAACAGATCCCCCACTTTATGACAAGTAGAAGCCTTAATCATATTATATTATTAACCCTCTAGGGCCATTCGTATCATATTTGATACAGTATGAAAACAAGCCTTGAAAGAAATATTTTCCTGAAAAATTTTTTAAGAGAAATATTTTATAAATTTCAAATGAAAGCAGTACTGACTGCTCAGTCAATGAATACCAAATGTTTCCTTATAGGGAAATACCAAATGTTTCCTTATAGGGAAATACTGTATCAAATATGATACGAATGGCCCTAGAGTCTTAAGATCACATTTATCCGCAAACCAGTGAAGCTCTAACTCAATACTAATGATGAACAAACCCGAATTGCTGGCCACTACACAATGATAAAGCTCCAAACAAATATTAGTATAGCTAAGAAGGTCGGTTCTCTGTGTAGGGCTAGGTAGTTTTTCTCGTCTGAAACAATCCTACACATATAAATCTACCATCCGTCCGTGCATTGAATACTGCTGCCATATCTGTTCGGGTGCTACTGCTATCTACCTAGGTTTCCTTGACAAAATCCAACGGAGAATCTGTAATGTGATAGATCCCGATTTGGCAGCTCAGATACAGTCACTTTCTCACCAGCGCAATGTGGCTTTTCCGTGTCTGTTCAACAAATATTTTCACGGCTCCTGCACCGATGAACTTAGCTCCCTGGTTCCCCCTATGCATGAATTTACTCAAGCCACAAGATTAGCAACTAGGTCCCACCCTTTTACTGTGAAACCAATAAAAATGTAAAGGCAAATTCTACTCCATCAGCTTCTTTTCTCGCACTTCTCGCCTGAGGAGTTCCTTTCATTTACTTGCTTCCCCGACAGCTACATACAAGAATGTAAATGTAAAGTCAATAGTCATCTCCTATCTAACTTACCTGCATCCTCTCTCTCATGCTCCTTTCTCTGTCCACTCCACTCTCGTCAATAATCCCATCCTTCTCTTACCCACTTCCTGGCATCCCCTATAATCTGCCACTCTTACTCATAACTTTTCTTCTATGTAATCCTCTGCGCACCAGTTCCAATAAACTGCCTTGCTTGGGGCTATATCATTAAAAAAAAAAGACGCAAATACTTGCAATCCTTGTTGACCGCAAAATTTAATTAATAAAGGTCAATTTTCAGGTAGGTCGAGAAATTTATGTCAGCCACCTGAAAAAAATATTTTTACATGAAAAAAGGGTTTTGACTCAAAAATTGTAAAATAGGAATACTGAATTTTTCTAATGCATCACGAAAAGTCAGATTATCTGATAAACCTTGTCAATAATACATTTTATCAGTAATACACTAATATGAGTATGAAGGTTCCTTTCTACGAGGCCATCTTGATAAATTTTCGGATAATTGCTTTGGAGTGAGTGATGAGCCGGGCGAACGATTCCATCTGAATATCAAAACAACGGAAAAGGGCGACCAGGGACGGTGGGACAGACGAATGATTGCAGACTACTGCGGAAGTATCAAAAGTGACTTAAATAAAATTGAATATGACAGCCCATTAAGAAAGAAAATTTTTTTTACCATAGTTCTATTGTTTAGGAAGGGTTTTACTTCTGCTGGTAGCTTTTAAATGATTTGGAAAAATACTTGATTATTATTGAAGAAATAGTATTTCTCAATAAGCAAACCAATCTTTGTTGATTTAAATACGAATTGAGGGATTTCGATGATTTTATGGATAAATATTGCCTTCGTAAATATCAGATATACAGAAAACAAATAAAAAATGATTTTTTGCTAAAAAAAATGAGGTTTTTCTGTACAACAAACGTGGTAGCTAACAAAAAAAAAAAAGGAGTAAACTCATTTTCAGATTTAGCGCCCCATTCATCATATTCATTTACTCGCAAAGACCCTTGGGAAAGGTATTAATCCGTCTCTTCCCTCCAGTTATAGGTTAAATAATAAGACAGATTGGATTCTATAGCCTTGTTCGGCAACCAGTCTACCGCAGAAAGGAATGGCAACCTACTGCGGGATAATCTTCTGCCCATTCAGTCATGTGGCTTTCGAGACATGATCACCCAAAGCGTGTATCACGTATGGTATAGCCCAGCGTTGCTCGGGTGTAATGAAAGCTTTAAAACGAATCCATGGTCCTGGATCTCAGACTCTTTGGACGTTGGCACGAAAGACTAAAAAGCAATAGTTGTTTCCAGTTAAAGCGAAACCGTAGACTGAAAGAAAAATGAATGGATGTAAATCAAATTTTGATTTCCTGGTATCGATATCAAATAAGTTTTTTTCGTCGTAAATTGAATTTTGAAGGCTAAATATGTCCTCTGAATAAATACTAACATGGCTGAGACTAAGAACTACAATTATACCTATTTAGAGCTAAACACGAAGCAAAAAAAAAAAAAAATAGGGCTGAAAAAAATACAGACATACAGGCAAACAAACGTCTTGCCTTTTATATATATATATATATATATATATATATATATATATATATATATATTATCGATTTTCTGCACTATTGTAAGAACTGCAACCTTGAAACTTATGAACATCGTTTCGTATGTCTTTGTCTACGAATGTATCAAATTTGAATGAACTCGGACCACTCCTTCTATAACCCGATTCTTTCGATTATCGATTTTCGATATTTATCGGGGGTACCTCGACACAAAACCTAGCTAAGAACATTCGCAGAAGCTTATAGTACAACTGTGTAAATTTTCAAGAAATTCGGTTCAGCCGTTTCGGAGTCTATAGGTAACGGACACACACACACACACACACACACACACACACACACACTCACACACACACAGACAAAGTTCCTTTTATAAATAAGTTTAGATTTCATTATTTACACGCAATGTTATAACCTCATCTTTTTCTTTGTTATTATCACTCGGTTTTGTCACCAAAATTTATGAACCAACACTTTAAAAATATTTATCATATTTGACGGCATATTTTAAAATCCCCATGCGCCTTGTATGCCATATGCTTGACTTTCATTTTGTTTTCTTACCTTTAAATATAATAAAGTTTTAAAGGCCCGTGTTCTATTTTTCCTATTATTTTTCATTTAATGGTAACCAGGGCTTCTTTTAACAAAATAATACCTCATAAATACTTCCTAGGCTGTACTCTAATCATTTTACTAATTTTACTAATTACCAATTTTTTGACCCGAAGAGTTCAATACCAGGCTACAGCAGTGGTGAACAAGGAACTTACAGGGTTAGAAGGAGATAACTCATGACTTCCAAAAGAGTCACTAGGCAAGGAATAGAGTTCATATACCCCAGTCATTGTAATAAAGGATTCGGTTCGAAATTCCTAGCACCTGAAGAAGGCCGGAGCGTACTACGGCCGCAATGTCGTACAAATGGCAAGAAGAATAGGGCAATAGTCTAAGTAATGTAAATACTGTAAGATTTTTATAACTCTAAATTTTATTATAATGGATACACGTGTATGAAATAGACGTTACGTCTTTTTATTTTTATTTTCAACAACGTCTATTATGTCTGGATGTGCGTTGTGATCCAGTTGATAAAGCCTCGGAACGACACATCAGGGAGCCGAGAACATCGAGATGAATAGCAGGAGCACCCAAACAGATATGGGAATAGTATTCAATGCACGGACGAATGGTAGATTTATAAATGTGCAAGATTCTGACAAGAACCTGGAGATATATAGTAGGATCGCCCGACCAGATATATCAATAGTATTCAACATATATAATATATTCATTATATATTTATAAAAGTGCAAGATAGATTCTGATGAGAAAACCTTTCTGGCCGTACACAGAGACCCAACTTTCCTAAGTTCATCAGATCAGAAGCCATGAAAGTATTCTCTGCTGGATTTTGTCAAGGACCCGTAGGCGAATAGCAGGAGTACCCGACTAGATATGGCAGCAATATTCAATGCACGGGCGGATTGTAGATTTATATATGTGCAGGATTGTTTCAGACGGGAAAAGCTTACTGACCCTGCACAGAGAACCGACTTTCTTATCAGCTTTACTGGATTTTCGTTCATCCGTCTGTCGTGTAGGTTTGAAATGGGAATGGTCACTCTTTTCAGTTTGTTCAGAAGTTTTTTTTATCGATATAAGCCCGTTTAATCCTATCATTAGCAATGTCATCATCTTTTTTACCGTTTTTGTTCGATGGTGAAATCCGTCAGTTAAGTGATATACGTGATACATTGTGTAGGTTGCCATTACTTTCTGCGGTAGATTAGTTGCCTAATAAGACTATACAACCCAATCTGTCCTGCTATATATATATATATACTGACTTGGCAGACCGGCTGCAGCCGCTCTCACACCGGCGTGATGTAGCTTCCCTGTGCCTCTTCTACAAGTACTTTCATGGCTTCTGCTCCGATGAGCTTAGATCACTGGTGCCGCCTAAGCATGAATTTACACGATACTAGATTAGCAACTAGGTCCCACCCTTTTACAGTTAAACAAATAAGATGTAACCGTAAATTCTACTCCAACAGCTTCTTTTCTCGCGCTTCCCGCCTGTGGAACTCCCTTCCACAAGTCTGCTTTCCCGACAGTTACAATCTCCAGGTGTTTAAATGTAGGGTCAATAGACACCTCCTATCACACTAACTCCCAACTATTCTCACAACACTCTCATCTACCCAACCCTCATTCTCGGTATCCTCACCCGCCTATCACCCACCCTCTGTTATTTCCTATATTTAATCAGCCTTTCTCCACTCTACGTAGCCCCCTGCACAGTAGTGGCAGTGACATGCCTTGCTCGGGGTGAAACGCTTATAAAAAAAAAAATATATATATATATATTTAAGGGGCACCAGTGAGATAAGTTCACCTGAGCAGAAGCCATGAAAATATTTGTAGAAGAGACATATGGAAGCCACATTGCGCCGCTGAGAAAGTGACTGTATCCAAGCTGCCAAGCCGGGATCGATCACATTACAGATTCTCCATTGGATTTTGTCAAGGAACCCCTAGGTGAACAGTAGGAGCACCCGACCAGATATGGCAGCAGTATTCAATGCACGGGCGGATGGCTTAGCTCACTGGTATCCCCCATAGATGAATTTGCTCGAGCCACAAGATTACCAACTACGTCCCACTCTTTTACTGTGCAAACAATAAATTGTAAACGCAAATTCTACTCCATCAGCTTCTTTTCTCGCACATCCCGCTTGTGGAATTTGCTTCCGTTTACTTGCTTTCCCGATAGCTACAATCTTCAAGAATTCCAATGTAAAGTCAATAGTCATCTTCTGTCTCACTAACTTGCATCCTCTCTCTCTCTCTCTCTCTCTCATGCTCCTTTCTTCGTCCACTCCACTCTCATAATTATTCTCATTCTTCTAACCTTTACCTGACACTCCCTGTAACCTGTTACTCTTTCTCATAACTTACCTCTTACGTAACCCCCTGCTCAACAGTGGCAGTAAAATGCCTTGCTTGGGGCGAAACGGTTATAAAAAAAGGTGTTTTAAAAAAGAAGGCGCAGTGTGTTGCTCTCAAGGAAACTTGTATCAGCCATACTGATGAATGGCAGGAAAGTTTCTCTATGATGGCTAAAGCGGGGATTTTTTTTAGAGGCCTTCAAATTTACAAACCATTTCCTGTCCCAGTCCAAGACCTGCGGTCAGGTTTATTTTGTCATCCTTTACAGAATTCTTTTTGAGACGGTAGTAAATGTATGTGCCCTAAATACCTACTTGGGAACTGATGACATCAGGAAAAGCATTGATGAGGACCAGAAACAGCGTAGGACCTAGGAAGAACACCTGCGTTCAAGTCAAATGATCTGGAAGCTTGTACGTTCAAAACAAGTTTAATTTCACGGAGCGATAAATTTAGAGAAAATCATGCTGAGAAAGATCCAAAATATCAGCTAGTCCAAAAAGGACTTACATCTACGGAGATGTCACACGATTATCTTTTAAGCCCAATAAAAAAACGGTTATAATTTTCAGGTCAGTGTTATCGAGAGTAGAATGAGGTGAACTTATTCATTGTCTCTTTGGATTCCCTCTGGAAGTATTGTAACAAGAAAACTGACGTATCCACACACGGTTGCCCGATATTTTAGACTGGATATGTGAGATATGAGTACAGCAATGATTGACCGGGTTGAGTGGTGTTGGTTTGTCGATGGATTTCCCACTAACCGTAGGGTGGTCGAAAGATGATGATGACGAACTGAAGGTCGAGCTGTCACAGAGGCCTGTCTGGCTAGTGCAGCAGTAACAGACGACGGAATATATGAGTCAGTTATCCAAAAGTTCTTCAGAATAGCGAAAATGCCTCCAAGAAAATAAGCAAAGTATTAACACTGAAAAATATTTCGTTAGAAACAAGGAAAAGTGCATTAGACTGCAATGTTGCATCTCGCCTTCTGCATGACGATAAATCATGAAGAAAAACTTGACAGCAAACAGAAAAAACTAGAAATGCTGAGAATACCATGGTTAAAACATGAGAACAATAAGGAAGTTCTAAAGAAAGTATGAACTAGAAAGACATTCGTACGTAATTCAAAATGAGACGGGTGAAATTTCTGTAAACGCATCATGAGGAAAGACGGCTTAGAAAATTTAATCATCACACGACATAAGGGCTGGAGTTAGTAATATTTACAGATGGGTTTCTGTGGATGAATGAGAGAACGGAAACAAACAGAGAGGATGAGGTGGTAAAGGTTGCATCGAGTTATAAGGAATAGAAAATGGTGGAGAGTCATGATCGTCTAAATACTGAATGAAGGCAGTACTAGATAATAAGGATGATGAATTGTTTTTTTTTATCGGACTATTTTAATCTCATCTGCGAAAGTATACGGTTTAACTTTATTCATTTTGTTTTCAAAATTGAGCAAAGTTTGTATGAAAGTTTTTGCATTTATCAATAACTAAGCTGAGCAGGTGGATTATTTGCTATTTGATTTTTATATTTATTGCACAATGTTCTAAGACATCAATTTTTTCCTGTCCAAGTGAAGCCTTTAAAGACTTGTCTTCGTACCATCAGTATTAAACTAGCAGTATAGCCCGGCGTTGCTCGGGTGTAATGAAAGCTTTAAAACTAATCTATGGTCCTGGAGCACAGACTCTTTGGACGTTGGCACGAAAGACTAAAAAGCAATAGTTGTTTCCAGTTAAAGCGAAACCGTAGACCGAAAAAAAAAATGAATGGATGTAAGTCAAAATTTGATTTGTTGGTATCGATATCAAATAAGTTTTTTTCGTCGTAAACTGAATTTTGATGGCTAAATGAGTCCTCTGAGTAAATGGTATCATGGCTGAGACTAAGAACTACAATTATACCTACTTAGAGCCAAACCCAAAACTAAAATAAAAGGGATGAAAAAATACAGACACACAGGCAGATAAACAGACACACAGACACACAACCATCTTGCCTTATATATATATATATATATATATATATATATATATATATTCTGCACTATTGTAAGAACTGCAACCTTGAAACTCCTGAATATCGTTTCTTATGTCTTTGTCTATGTGCGTATCAAATTTGATTAAAATCGGACCATTCCTTCTATAACCCGATTTTTTCGATTATCGATTTTCGATATTTATCGGGGGTACCTCGACACAAAACCTAGCTAAGAACACTCGCAGACGCTTATAGTACAACTGTGCAAATTTTCAAGAAAATCGGTGCAAACTTTTCGGAGTCTATAGGTAACGGACACACACACACACAGACACACACACACAGACACACACAGACAAAATTCCATTTATAAATAAGTTTAGATACGCTTTAAAATATGAAGAACATACGAATCCTTTCGCGTTTCTTCGAAAATAGAAATTCATCTCTATAATTTTTCTAATCCTTCTTCTTCTTCATTATGTGCCGTGTCCCTTTAGAGTGTAGGCGCTCATGGACATCCACTTGGTTCTGTCTCTTGCCGCACTCAATATTATTCTCTTCCGAGCCCCGATCGTCTATACATTTGCTCAGACTTATCAAGCAGATCAACGCGGCTGTTCCCGCCTCTCTTTCTTTCTATGCGACATGTGAATATTAAATTCTTCAGGCACTCCTTCCTAATTACGTGTCCCAGGAAGCTCTTCTGTTTCTTCTTGATGTTAAGTATAAGGTTTCTTGTCTATTGCATCCTCTTCAACACCTAATCGTTGCTCACATGCTCCGCAATGGTATCCTGAGCATCCTTCTGTAAAACCACATTTTAGCTGCCTCATGCCTCTCCCTGATGAGATCGTTCAACATACACTTCCACATAGAAGAACAGATACCATCCGCCCGTGTATTGAGTACTGCTGCCACATCTGCTCAGGTGCCCCTGCTATTCTCTTCGGGGTTCTTAACAAAATACAACGGAGAATCTGTAATATGACCAATACTGACTTGGCAGACCGGCTGCAGTCACTCTCTCACCGGCGTGACGTGGCTTCCCTGTGCCTCTCCTATAAATACTTTCACGGCTTCTGCTCCGATGAACGTAGATCACTGGTGCCCTCTAAGTACGAATTTGCACGAGATACTAGATTAGCAACTAGGTCCCACTCTTTTACAGTGAAACCGATAAACTGTAACCGATACTCCAACAGCTTCTTTTCTCGCCACATACTTGCTTCCCCGACGGCTACAATCTCCAGGAGTTTAAATGTAAGGTCAATAGACACTTCCTAACACACTAACTCGCATCCATTCTCTCAAACACTCTTCCCATCTACCCAACCCTCATCTTCAATATCCTTACCCGTCTATCACCCTCCTTCTGAGCTTTTTCTATATCTAACCACTCTTTCTCATCACCTTCCCCTATGTAACCCTCTGTGCAATAGTGGCAGTGGAATGCCTTGCTTGGGGTGAAATGATTAAAAAAATATATCCCATAGCAATTCTGCACTCTATTCTTTGTTTTCAATTAGATTTTCCTGTCTCAGTACTCTGGTTAGCTTTTGAAATGCGTTCTTGGCCATGCAAATGCGTCTTTGCATCTCCATGACGCACTTTCATCTGCCTTATACTTTTATCAACCAATTTTCTTTGGGGTTGACATATAGGCATACCAATTCTATACTGCGAAAAGTAGAGTAGCATAAATAATTCTTTAACTTCTATTTTAGGTCGCCTCAGTTGATAATTTATAACAGTAATTTTTATTTTAAAGCTTCAAGGAACATTTTATCAAGGAAAAAAAACTCTCAGCTACTGACGTGAATTTACATTGTATATAACACACTAAAGTTCACCTACCTCTACCGAGCGCCCATAGCTCAGTGGTAGCACTGCCAACTGATGTCAATTCAGTCAAGTTTCAATCCTGGCTAGAAGAAATCAGTTGTCTAACAATATTGATAAGCTGTCTCCAGACACACACACACACACACACACACACACACAAACATATATATATATATATATATGTGTGTGTGTGTGTGTGTGTGTGTGTGTGTATATATATATATATATATCCCATGACTCATTAGAGTCGTAGGGCCACCACATATATTGCAGCTGCAGTGGAAGTGGTGTTTTCTTAGGCACGACAGTCTGACGGAGCCCAGCCATCTCTAGGCTGGTTTGAATTCAGAGTTTTCCCTTCTCCTACACTAGTTGCCACTCAATCCCACTCAAGGCTATAAAATCCAGTCTGTTATGTTATTTACCCAGAGTTTGGCGGAGGAGAGATGGATTAATACCTTTCCTAAGTTCAAATTCCAGCCGGATTCATTGCATTCACTTACGCGCAAATACCCTTGGGAAAGGTATTAATCCGTCTATTCTTTCCAATTATGAGTTAAATAACAGGACAGATTGGGTTCTATAGCCTTGGTCGGCAACCAGTCTACCGCAAAAAGCAATGGCAACCTGCTGCGGGATAATCTTCTGCCCAGTCAGTCATGTCTCTTTCGAGACATGATCGCCCAAGCGTGTTTCACGCATGGCACTTAAGTGACTGACTGAAGGGTATGTAATGAATCACACTAGGATTCGAACTCTGCCCTCCGAGCCGCTATTCATTAATCCACCATTCCCCTAGAACGTAATACAACTTTAAAAAAATAATGAAAAATACCTAAGTTTCAAGTATTGAATAAATATTTTTAACAGTTGATCTGCTTCTGATGTAATTGATTTACCGGTTATTTACTGCCAGAATCCTAATATTTTAACTTATAGAAATAATGTAGTGTTGGTCATTTTGTTCGAAAATTTATTGTTCGTAATTCTGCTTTAAAAATATATTATTGATAATTCTACAATAAATATGTATCGGTGGTAATTTGTTTTATATATTAATATATTACTGGTAATTTTACTATACAAAATATCTTTTATACTTAAGACTTCACTATTTGTCCATAGCTTGGACAATAACAGTTAATCAGGGTGGATCCAGGAACAACAACCATTAAGTGATGGTTCCACGCTCTTGAAAAACCTCCGTAGGCGTCATGGTGGTCCAGAGGTTTTAGTTAAACTTACAAAATGGTTGACGGGTTTGTAGCCAAATTTAAATAAATGCGATCAGCAAGCTACAATAAGTACAGCGGACTAGATAGATGGACAAGATAGATAGATAGATAGAAATGAACAGATTGAGATAGACAGATATAGATTGTGATAGATATGAAGATACATACATACATATATATACTGAGATACAAGAATATATAAGGATAGACTGAGACAGACAGACAGACAGACAGACAGACAGGTTGCTACGTCTTGTCTTAAGACCTGCAAGTGAACTGCATAGTTTGACCACAGGATTTTCGAACAGACGGTTGCCGAAGGTTGAACGAATATCAGTACACTATTTTTTAAAGTGACAAAACTTTGTACAACAGCAAAGCCAATCTCTTGGTATCAGCTGTCGGGTTTCAGCAACAACGAAGGGTAGATAACTGACGACATATCAACTGCGGGTTTTTGTTCAGAGTTTACCTTCTCCTAGGTGAAATACCAGTCAAGGCTAACTCGTTTCACCTACCCGGAACCGGCTGTTTTGAGATACATACATATATACATACATTTAGTGTATGGAGGCAGCAAATAATTTTCTAAACATATACTGTTAAATATAAGAGAAAATGAATGTCTATTATGTTTAATCATGAGCCGTTCAAACGTCGTATTTGGGCTTTAATACAATGTAATGTGTTATGGCCAGATTTAAAAGTGATTTTATTAAGTGTGGGCTGTTTGGATTTAATGTATATGGCCTCCAATATCTGAAGGTTTCAATATCCGAAAGCTTAGAACCAAATTAATAAAAAATTATCCAAATGTTAGAGAATTTTTGTCTTTATTTTCAACTGAAATTAAAGCCAAAATTCAACGTTTAGAACGGCTCATGATTAAACATAATAGACATTCATTGTCTCTTATATTTAACAGTATATATACATACATATGAATAGACTGAGACAGATAGATATATAGATATAAATAGACTAAGATAGATCAAGACATAGCTGTGAATATACTGAGATAGATAGATAGATAGATAGATACATACATACATACATACATACATACATACATACATACATACATACATATGAAGACTGAAATAGATAGATAAATAGACACATAGATGTGAATAGACTAAGATAGATTGCTAGATAGATACGAACAGACTGAGAAAGATATATATCTAGGTATGAATAGACTGATATAGATAGGCACACAGACAAATGTGAGCACACTGCAATAAATAGATAAACCGATACACTCTTGTGCAAATTAATTGACACAACTGCTTTAGTTTCCTTTCTTTTACCAAATGGTCAGTTTTAGGCCCACTAGAGTGACAGAGTGTAATCGATTTTTATTTTTTTCCTCAGATTTGAAATAGTGTGCAGTAATATGAATCTATTTTCAGGGTGCATGATGAAATTGTTTTGAATCAGATTTTCGACACGCCCAGGCACTATTGTTTCGAGTGTCGATTATCTGTTCTAAAGCCATTGTCTGCGATTGGCGTTATTCCAAGATTGATGTAATGGATAATAGCTTGGAATTGTAAATCGAAGAACCGAGTTCCAATTTCAGTTGGGTTCGTTATATCCATTTACGCGCAAATTCGTCCGTGCATGGAGTACTGCTGCCATATATGGTCAGGCGTTCCTGCTGTTCATCTGCGTGTTCTTGACAGGCTCCAAAGGAGAATCAGTAATGCGATAGGTACCGACTTGGCCGCTCGACTCCAGCCACATTCCCACCGACGAGAGGGGGCTTTCCTTTGTCTGTTCTAGAAATATTTCCATGGCTTTTGCTCCAACGAACTTAAGTCACTGGTGCCTCTGCAACAGGTGTTTACTCGTGCAACTAGATTGACATCTGGGTCTCACCCATTCAAAGTTAGATCAAGCAAATGCAGATGACATTTCTACTCCTTCAGCTTCTTTTCCCGCACTTCCCGCCTGTGGAACTCGCTTCCTTATTCTTGCTTTCCTGACGGCTACAACCTCCAGGAATTTAAATGCAAGGTCAATTCTCATCTCTTAACTACTTGACCCTAGTTCTTTCCTCACCGCCCTGTATATCCGTTCCTTTCTCTCTACCTTCGCAACTGTCATCACACCTGTATTCCCATTCTTCTCTTGCTCCTTTCGAACTCCTTCGTCCTTCTCTTTACCCTCCTCTAATCTTTTTCCCTTATGTAGCCCCCTGCACATCAGTGGCGTTACCGCCTTGATCGGGGTGATATTAAAAAAAATCTTGGGAAAGATGTAAATCTACCTTTTCTCTCTAGCTATAGGTTAATTAGTAAAACTTCTTAAAAATCATCTCTAAGTCAAATTACATTAAACAAATATTTAAACTTCGGGATTAAACAATAAATAGAAGTTGATATGCCTCTAAATAAACCAACCAACTACTCAATCCCTTGACTTGAAATGAAAGAGCTAGACTCGTTAGTTCCAGTTTTAATGTTGTCACTCATCTTGTTTATATACATGACTAACAAACTTGAATAGTGATACTTTTAGTCAATTAACGGGCATATATATGTATAAAACGAAACGCCCCTCCCTGTGGGGAAAGAAGCAGTTGTCCAATAACGAATAGATTTGTTTTTCGACAGAATAATGATAGCGCCACAATTGTTACATCGACTGTACCTAACAAACAGTTTGTCACTTTCCTTAAAAGTATTTGTCTACGGTTCATAAATGGTAGCGGTAAAACCGTGCTACGTTCAATCTACGAAAATTAATAACATTTCATGTACATTGGAGTATCTATCTATCTATCTATCTATCTATCTATCTATCTATCTATCTATCTATCTATCTATCTATCTGTCTATCAATACACTCATCTATCTTTGATTAGTATATGCCATTTTCTGATATAAGAGTGTTCGATTTTAAATTCCTTTAAAAGAGATTTTAATATCTATCTATCTATCTATCTATCTATCTATCTATCTATCTAAACAAAGAGATAATAGCTTTAAGCAAGATAGACGTCATAATTATTCCAACCCGAGAAAATTTTCGGCCAACACTTGTCAAGGGCTACGTTGGCTTTATTACAAAGGGTCAAAAATAGAGGACAAAAACAATGGATTGCTTACGATACTGGGGGAAGATGGAACTCGTTTAAAAATAATTATTATTATTGAATAAATTTTATTTTGAAACGAGTTCCATCTTCCCCCAGTATTGTAAGTAATCCATTGTTTTTGTCCTCTATTTGACCATTTGTAATAAAGCCAACGTAGCCCTCGACAAGTGTTGGCCGAAAGGTTCCTTGGGTGGGGATAATTATGACGTCTATCTTATATATATATATATTAGAGAAAAATTTCAAAATTCAAAGGTGTCGGATGCACATTTCGACATGAGATCTCTAATAGAGATTCCACATCACCTCAGCGACATCGTTCCATTCTAAATGAAGTTTTCCACTTCGGATTAAAGAAGAATTATATATATATATATATATATATGTATATATATATATATATATATATATATATATATATATATATATATATAAGATTATAACTACTACGCTCGTGTCGAAAAACCTTCCACGAATCTACGAAGAAGGGAAAATGGTTTTAAAAAGAAGAAAGAGCTAAATACATGAACTTCGGTCAAAAGGGTTCGGACTGTGTCAGCATGTAGCCCAAAGAGAAAACCCCGATACCAGTTATCATTTAACAAAAAGCACTCAATACTTAGGTAGAGTGGAATAAGTAAAAAAAATTCCTAGTGAACCAGACAGACCTACCTAAGTTCCACCTAAACGGATCGTCAGGGAATGCTGGCAATCTATCTCAGTCTGTTCACATCTATCTATCTATCTATCTATCTATCTATCTATCTATCTATCTATCTATCTGCACCAACAAAACAAATTTTATACGATCGCCTGACACATGAAAAGCGTCATAGAAAATTTTTTACCATTTTGTCATACATGGTTTGTCAATATTGTTCTTGCTATATAAACAGCTATATATCGTTATCTCATATATATATATATATATATATATATATATATATATATATATATTGTTCTACTCATACTACATCGAGTACTGTTTTATTAACACTTGAATAATAATACTTTATGTGCGCCCTCATATAACATTTTATGTCTATAAAGTGATTATAAGTATAAAATTCTTTTATATATATATATATATATATATATATATATATATATATATAAGAATGTTATACTTATAATCACTTTATATCAGCTCTTTCATAGACATAAAGTATTATTATACAAGTATTAATAAAACAGTACTCAATGTAGTATGAGCAGAACTATTATATATATATATATATATATATATATATATATAAACGTATGTGTTTTGTATATTGGGATTGGATGCTTTGTCAGAAAACGCATGTATGATATCAAGAAAGCGTTCAGCCTGTGGCGTAATTACGTTTTTATTTCTACACACTATTTTTATTAATAGAAGAATCACTGTTTTTTTTTTTGTTTTTTAATGGTTTAAAATTTTTTAAATTTAATTTCGAAAACTATCTCTTTTAATGCAACAAAGAATTCTGGTTTTGCAATCCATTTGAAGTGTGAATAACTAAGCGAAATGTGCTTGGTGAATCAATTTGTCCGAACTGAAATAGAAATACAATCAAATTTTGCTATATTGCATTAAGCAAAACTTGAAGAAACTGGCAAAATATTTTCCCAGAAAGAAACGGAGAATTTCAAATCATTGCAGAGAAAAATGCGAACCACAATTAAGAGACTTTCAAATATTTTCACGCTCACTACATCGAATGCTAAAATTGTGCTCTCGTTTTCCTGAAGCGTGGATTAGAAATTTTACTCTGTGAAAGGAAGCATGAGTTGAACGAAAGAAGGGAAAACAGGCTTGTTAGACAAATTGTTTTTGGGCTTCAACAGAAAAATACCTCGCTGTAAATAATGGACATTGTTGTAAGTAATGAACATCTCTTTAAAATGAAACATACAGTGTCAAGGGAACGAGGATATAATCTCTTCCATTATAATAAAGACTGTTGTGTATTTATTGTATATATATATACACTCTTGATCAAAATTTTAAAACCACTTCAAAATCTTTAAAAAGAAATATTTTTTACGGATAGATTTTAAACTCCTCCCACTTAAGGTTACCAATACTACAATCTAAAAGGTTATGGAAACAAAAAGCTATATTCCAAACATTTTATTTAGAAATTTACATTTTTATAAAATGAGGCGATTTACACATGATTAAAATTATGACAAAAATTCTATGAAAATTGTACAAAAAGTCTATGAAAAGTATATGAAAACATTCAACAACCAAATTTAATAATGAGTTCTACCTCCACTGCTTTTGATGACTTCAAAAATTCTCTCGGGCATGCTAGAAATAAGCGTTTCCATTAAGATGCGGGGGATGTTGCTCCAGCTTCTGAAGATGGCTTCACGAAGTTCATTTTTTGTTGAATATTGTTTGCCATTTCGATAAACATCTCTTGTCATCCATCCTCACACATTTTCAATTGGGTTTAAGTCTGGTAAGCATGCAGGATGTCCCAAGAGATAGACACAATTTTCTTGTAGAAAGGTTAAGGTCTGTCTTGCAGCGTGGATTGCAGCATTATTCTCTGGGAATAACCATCCATCCACACACAAACGATGGCTCACTATCATCAATGATGCTTTTTTTAGCATGCTAACATAACCAGTCGCTGTTTGACAACCCTTCACCACCTGGAGCTCCATTGTCCCTCTGTAAGAAAAGGCACCCCATACCATTAGGGACCCTCCACCACTATGACGTCTGGAGAAAATTTCAGGAGGCATGTTTTTGTTATGCCAATATCGTTGGAAGTCATCAGGACCATCTAGATTGAATTTTTTCTCATCTCATCTCTTCCAAGCTCCTCTCCGTCAACCTAACGAGTACGTCCCGCGCTGCTATCCCCTGTCTCTTCTTCCATTTATCCGACCTGTGAGTATCAAGTTTTCCAGGCGTTCTTTCCTCATTAGTTGCCTCAGGAACTTCATTTGTCTTTATCCTGACATTTATTATTATTTTTTCTTCTCGTTTGCATAGTTTACAACACCTCATTGTTGCACAAGTGCTCTGTCCATGATATCCTCAGTATCCTTATGTAAAACCACATCTCTGCTGCTTTAAGCCTCTCCTTCATTTCTGATCAGATCGTCTAGTAATCTGAGTATAAGGTCTGGATTATTCTCATAATCCGAGTATAAGGTCTAGATTATTCTCATAATCCGAGTATAAGGTCTAGAGTATTCTCATAATCCGAGAATAATGTCTAGATTATTCTCATAATCCGAGTATAAGGTCTAGATTATTCTCATAATCCGAGTATAAGGTCTAGATTATTCTCATAATCCGAGTACTAGGTCTAGAGTATTCTCATAATCCGAGTACAAGGTCTAGATTATTCTCATAATCCGAGTATAAGGTCTAGATTATTCTCATAATCCGAGTACTAGGTCTAGAGTATTCTCATAATCCGAGTATAAGGTCTAGATTATTCTCATAATCCGAGTATAAGGTCTAGAGTATTCTCATAATCCGAGAATAATGTCTAGATTATTCTCATAATCCGAGTATAAGGTCTAGAGTATTCTCATAATCCGAGAATAATGTCTAGATTATTCTCATAATCCGAGTATAAGGTCTAGATTATTCTCATAATCCGAGTACAAGGTCTAGAGTATTCTCATAATCCGAGTACAAGGTCTAGATTATTCTCATAATCCGAGTATAAGGTCTAGATTATTCTCATAATCCGAGTACTAGGTCTAGAGTATTCTCATAATCCGAGTATAAGGTCTAGATTATTCTCATAATCCGAGTATAAGGTCTATAGTATTCTCATAATCCTAGAATAAGGTCTAGATTATTCTCATAATCCGAGGATAATGTCTAGATTATTCTCATAATCCGAGTATAAGGCCTAGAGTATTCTCATAATCCGAGTATAAGGTCTAGATTATTCACATAATCCGAGTATAAGGTTTAGATTATTCTCATAATCCGAGTACAAAGTCCTAGATCTTAATCCGAGTATAAGGTCTAGATTATTCTCATAATCCGAGTATAGGGTCTATAGTATTCTCCATAATCCTAGAATAGGTCTAGATTATTCTCATAATCCGAAGTACAAGATACAGATTATTCTCACAGAAGAAATCCGAGTATAGGTCTAGGTATTCTCATAATCCGAGTATAAGGTCTAGATTATTCTCATAATCAGTATAAGGTCTAGAGTATTCTCATAATCTAGAATAAAGGTCTAGATTATTCTCACTTAATCCGGAGAATAATGTCTAGATTATTCTCATAATCAGAAATGTAAGGTCTAGAGTATTCTCATAATCCGAGTATAAGGTCTAGATTATTCACATAATCCGAGTATAAGGTTTAGATTATTCTCATAATCCGAGTACAAGGTCTAGATTATTCTCATAATCCCAGTATAAGGTCTAGATTATTCTCATAATCCGAGTATAAGGTCTATAGTATTCTCATAATCCTAGAATAAGGTCTAGATTATTCTCATAATCCGAAGTACAAAGGTCTAGATTATTCTCATAATCCAAAGTATAAGGTCACAAGTATTCTCATAATCCGAGTATAAGGTCTAGATTATTCTCATAATCAGTATAAGGTCTAGAGTATTCTCATAATCCTAGAATAAGGTCTAGATTATTCTCATAATCGAGAATAATGTCTAGATTATTCTCATAATCCGAGTATAGGTCTAGAGTATTCTCATAATCCAGTATAGACCATAGATTATTACATAATCCGAGTATAAGGTTTTAGATTATTCTCATAATCCGAGTACAAGGTCTAGATTATTCTCATAATCCGAGTATAAGGTCTAGATTATTCACATAATCCGAGTATAAGGTCTAGAGTATTCTCGCAGTACAAAGTCTAGATTATTCTCATAATCCAGTATAAGGTCTAGATTATTCTCATAATCCGAGTACAAGGTCTAGATTATTCTCATAATCCGAGTACTAGGTCTAGATTATTCTCATAATCCGAGTACAAGGTCTAGATTATTCTCATAATCCGAGTATAAAGGTCTAGATTATTCTCATAATCCGAAGGTACAGGTCTGATTATTCTCATAATCCGAGTATAAGGTCTAGATTATTCTCATAATCCGAGTATAAGGTCGTTATTCCCATAATCCGAGTACAAGGTCTAGATTATTCTCATATAATCCGAGAATAAGGTCTAGATTATTCTCATAATCTTATCAAATGAGATAAATCGACTTAGCATTTCGAGCAGTTAGAATGTTAGCTTGTTTTTATATGCTTCCCGTAATGGTTGGCATTTTTCGGCCAAATGCATTAATATGTTATTTTCATATTCTGATTCTGCTTGTTAATTTTTTAGTTAGTTAAAATGTACGGTACGTCATGCCAATACCTTATGAATAATGGACTATTATGTTTTAATCAGGAGAAAGGCAGAAAATACATATTTACTTTTTGGTTTCAATGAATGGAAGAAAAAAAAAAGAAAGCAGAGGTGTTAACTCTGTCATTAGTTTAAAAGTTTGTTTCATGGAAATGGAAAAAAAAAACAAAGCAACTTTTAATATTTTAATCTGTACGCTCTTCCTTCCTTAAATAATTACCTGAATTCATACGAATTATTGTTATTCTGTTATTTTGTTAAAGTTGTTGAGCTCAAATGTTGTTGTAGGATGTGCGATGTGGTGCAGTGGATATCGACTCGGAACGAGGACTCGGTAGAGCTGAGTTCGAATTCCAGTTAAATTCCTTGTATTCCACTTACGCGCAAATACTCTTGGTAAAGGTATTAATCCGTGTTTTCCCTCTAGTTATGGGTTAAATAACAGGACAGACTGGGTTCTATAGCCTTCGCTGTCAATCAGTCTACCGCAGAAAGTAATGGCAACATACTGCGGGATAATCATCTCCCCGGTCAGTCATGTCTCTTTCGAGACATGATCGCCTACGCGTGTATCACGTATGGCACTTAACTGACGACTGAGCTCAAATATTTAACAATGCAATAGGGTATTTTCCATGGTTGTTTCGTGGTTTTGGTTTATTTATTCGTTAAATATTATGATACTAGCAGTATAGCCCGGCGTTGCTCGAGTGTAATGAAAGCTTTTAAACTAATCTATGGTCCAGAAGCTCAGACTGTTTGGACGTTGGCACGAAAGACTAAAAAGCAATAGTTGTTTCCAGTTAAAGCCAAACCGTAGACTGAAAGAAAAATGAATTGATGTAAGTCAAATTTTGATTTCCTGGTATCGATATCAATTTTTCTGTAGTATTGTAAGAAATGCAACTTTGAAAATTCTGAATATCGTTTCTTATGTCTTTGTCTATGAGTGTATCAAATTTGATTAAAATCGGACCACTCCTTCTATAACCCGATTTTTTCGATTTTCGATATTTATCGGGGGTACCTCGACACAAATCCTAGCTAAGAACACTCGCAGACGCTTATAGTACAACTGTGTAAATATTCAAGAAAATCGATTCAGCCGTTTCGGAGTCTATAGGTAACGGACACACACACACACACACACACACACACACACACACACACACACACACACACAAAGTTCTATTTATAAATAAGTTTAGATTAGATATACAAAGAATCAAACAGTAAAATCGGAAGGTATTCAATAGTAATACTAGTATTTATTACTCGATTAAAAATCTCGAAACCTTTTGGGAAGCATCGATGGCAGGAAGTCGCTAGTCATCCTGACCGAGGGTTCTCGCATGTTATCCTTGTTCATACTGTTGATCATGGTCGATAACAGGTATACTTCCAGAAACCGTAACTAAAAACAGCGCAGCATAGTTGCAGTAAAAACCACAGGTGGGTTGTGTGGGTGTTAAACAAATACAAATGTGCTTGAGCAGATGTCTGCAACGGGGATTAGCTAGCTACCATAGTAGACGGATATTCTGAGTGGTTTTGCTATTTATAATCTTTTGCTATGTTCGTAAAGTACTCGTCTGTTTCTTGTCCCCAAACTTTGACCCAACATTCGTTTTACTTTACCAGACCGAATCCAACGGAGAATCTGTAATGTGATAGATCCCGACTTGGCAGCTTGGACACAGTCGCTTTCTCACTGACGCAGTGTGGGTTCCCTGTGTCACTTCTATAAATACTTTCACGGCTTCTGCTTCAATGAACTTAGCTCACTGGTACCCTCTATATACGAATTTCCTCGAGCCACAAGATTAGCAACTAGGTCCCACCCTTTTTCTGTGAAGCCAATAAATTGTAAACGCAAATTCTACTCCAACAGCTTCTTTTCTCGCACTTCCTGCCTGTGGAATTCTCTTCCGCATACTTGCTTTCCTGACAGTTACAACTCCAAGAACTTAAATGTAAATTCAATAGTCATCTCCTGTCTCACTAACTTACATCCTCTCTCATGCTTTTCTACATCCACCCCACTCTCATCAGTACTCTCTTCCCTCTCCTACTCTCTTCTTGACACCCCCTGCAACCTCTCACTCCTCATAACATTCCTCCTCATCCACCCCACTCTCATCAGTACTCTCTTCCCTCTCCTACTCTCTTCTTGACACTCCCTGCAACCTCTCACTCCTCATAACATTCCTCCTCGTCCACCCCACTCTCATCAGTACTCTCTTCCCTCTCCTACTCTCTTCCTGACACCCCCTGCAACCTCTCACTCCTCATAACATTCCTCCTCGTCCACCCCACTCTCATAAGTAATCTCTTCCTTCTCCTACTCTCTTCCTGACACCCCCTGCAACCTCTCACTACTCAACATTCCTCCTATGTAACACCCTGCACAACAGTGGCAGTAAAATGCCTTGCTTGGGGCGATACGATTATAAAAAAACAAAAACTCACAGTCCTTTAAACGGGGTACCTCGTCGTGGTGTAATGGTTAGCAAGCTTGTCTTGCTAGGACCTACACTACCGGTCATAATTATTAAGCAAACCCAGTGTTTAAAAGAATGATGTATTTCCTATTATTCTTAGTATTTATTGTCAAGTGAATAATTGTAAATAAAAATAGAATGGTTCTTTCGTTAATACTGCACAATAACATGTGCATCAAATGAATTTATAAATATTAAATAACAACCTATATTGCAGTTTCGTCAATGAGAGAATGAAGGAAATTTAGGGTGATTCGGACGTGTTTATCTTTGCTTCCTTGCCTTGTAAAATTTTGCGAAGTAATACTAACAAACGAACCGTTCTATTTTCATTTAGAATTATCCACTTGGCAATAAATACTAAACATAGTAAAAATACATAGTTTCAATCTACAGGGTGCGATGGGTAAATTGCCGCTATTTGCCTTGTAAAATTTTGCGAAGTCATAATAACAAAAGGACCATTCTATTTTCATTTAGAAATATCCAATTGGCAATAAATACTAAAAATAGTATGAAATACATCATTTCTTTTAAAAAACTGGGGTGGCCTAATAATTATGGCCGGTAGCGTATATATAGACATATATAGCAAATCTAGAGGGTGCGATGGCTAAATTGTTGCTATTTGCCTTGTAAAAATTTGCAAAGTAATAATAACAAAAGAACCATTCTATTTTCATTTAGAATTAACCACGTGGCAATAAATACTAAAAATAGTATGAAATACATAGTTTCAATCTACAGGGTGCGATGGGTAAATTGTCGCTATTTGCCTTGTAAAATTTTGCGAAGTCATAATAACAAAACGACCATTCTATTTTCATTTAGAAATATCCAATTGGCATAAATACTAAAAATAGTATGAAATACATCATTTCTTTTAAAAAACTGGGGTGGCCTAATAATTATGGCCGGTAGCGTATATATAGACATATATAGCAAATCTAGAGGGTGCGATGGGTAAATTGTTGCTATTTGCCTTGTAAAAATTTGCAAAGTAATAATAACAAAAGAACCATTCTATTTTCATTTAGAATTAACCACGTGGCAATAAATACTAAAAATAGTATGAAATACATAGTTTCAATCTACAGGGTGCGATGGGTAAATTGTCGCTATTTGCCTTGTAAAATTTTGCGAAGTCATAATAACAAAAGGACCATTCTATTTTCATTTAGAAATATCTAATTGGCAATAAATACTAAAAATAGTATGAAATACATCATTTCTTTTAAAAAACTGGGGTGGCCTAATAATTATGGCCGGTAGCGTATATATAGACATATATAGCAAATCTAGAGGGTGCGATGGCTAAATTGTTGCTATTTGCCTTGTAAAAATTTGCAAAGTAATAATAACAAAAGAACCATTCTATTTTCATTTAGAATTATCCACTTGGCAATAAATACTAAACATAGTATGAAATACATAGTTTCAATCTAAAGGGTGCGATGGCTAAATTGTCGCTATTTGCCTTGTAAAATTTTGCGAAGTCATAATAACAAAAGGACCATTGTATTTTCATTTAGAAATATCCAATTGGAAATAAATACCAAAAATAGTATGAAATACATCATTTCTTTTAAATATTTTGGGTGGCCTAATAACTATGGCCGGTAGCGTATATATATATATATATATATATATATATATATATATATAAACTACAGAGTGCGATGGGTAAATTGTCGCTATTTGCCTTGTAAAAGTTTGCAAAGTTATAAGAAAAGAACCATTCTATTTTCATTTGACAATAAATACTAAAAGTAGCATGAAATACATCATTTCTTTTAAAAAAAATTGGATGGCTTAATAATTATGGCCGGTAGTGTATTATAGCTGGGTGGTGCGTTCGATCCTTACTCGGTGCCAAAAACTTTCGGCCTTGTGACACATCTCAGCTGAGATTAGATAATCAACACATTCCTTTAACCGATTACACTAAGCAGCCCTCCTAATATTTTGTGAACAATTTAACTTTATATCTATCCATAGATATTCATATCGAATGTCGGACAATTTCCATTCGAATCTTGACAAATTACTATAGGTTATCAATCTCCTAATATATCAGTGACTGGACAATCTCCCCAGGAATGAGGGAAAAATAGAATCACGAGAAATGTACATCTCCACAAGAATTTACTCGAGCAACTAAACTGGCAACAAGGTCCCGCCATTTTACAGTTAAATCAACCAAATGCAACCGATAATTCTACTCCATCAACTTCTTTTCTCGCACTTCCCGCCTGTGGAAATCTCTTCCGTATAATTGCTTTCCTGACGGCTACAACCTCCAGGAATTTAAATGCAATGTCAATTCCCATCTCTTATACACTTGACTTCCGTCCTCCCATGTATCTTTTGTGGTGATACTGACCGAACAAAAGCGACCGGATGTGTGCTCTCTCACAACTAAAAGGCAAATGAATAAAATTCGTCGAGCGCATCCGAGTTCGGGCAGATGTTCCGGTTGAAAAATAAAAATTAATCAAATATCAAATTACCATTTTTATTTACCAGCCAATGGGAAGCCCGGAATCAAATACAAGGATGAAATTCGAAACGACCTGTGTTTTGATCCAGAAGGAAAATATAAAAAGCCGTGACAAAAGGCACCCAGACAGACAGGCACAGACCAGAGGAGAAGAGTGTAACTAATCCCCTTGACCTACGTCGAGCGGCTACTATGTTTGCCTCTTTCTTCCTCCCCTGTTCTCAAAGTACTAACTGACCTTTTCTAAGGCATTCCACAAACCAACTTGCTGACCTACTGACCTTAGAAACGGCAACTTGAAAATGAACATTCTTTTATCTCTTTCAGCTCATCTTTATCTTCCATGAACATTCTCTTATCTCTTTCAGCTTATTATTTTGCCATGAACTCTTTTACCACCGTTGGACCTTTATTTCAAGTATTGTTTTAATTGTAAAACATAATTGCTATGTATATATGTATAAATGTTATTTTATACTCAAAATTGCCTTTCTTGAATATATAATCATTTTATGAATTATAGTGGGCTATCTTCCCACAAGGCCAAATTCCGTTAACCTGCTACGGAATGCTACTACAACAAAAAAAGGAATAAGAGATACCCCACTATACTTTCTCTTTTCCTTTCTCAATCTATTTTCGCAACTGTCGTCATCCCTGTATTCCCATTCTTCTCTTGTCCTTTCTTTGATACACGCTCTGTTTCCTCTTTTGTGTCTGCTCTCCTCCTGCTTAAACTTTTAATCTCTTATGTAGCCCCCTGCGCATTAGTGGCGGTACAGGGTTGCCTTGGGTGAAACGATAATAAAAAGAAAAACATCTATAGAAAAATGCCCCAAAATTTCTTAGACGGAACGAGTAAACGACAAGGAGGTTTTAAAAGAAATTTTGCGAACCTCAAGCAGACTACCACCACGTTTAATTTCGTTTTTATTTTATTTTTTACTTTTTTCAATGCAGTCCTATCGACTGTTACTTAAACCTTCCGATTAATAAAAAAATTACGGGGGTCAGTTTCTCATACAACGTTAAAGTAAATCGATCCTTCATTTTCAATCCACTCGCGTTGGGGTCATTTTTTTATGTTATTTTCGTTGATTTTCATTTTTTTTTTTTACTTTCTTCACCGCAGTTCTATCGATTGTTACTTAAATTTTCCGATTATCAAAAAAAAAAAAATTAGAAAATTTAGAATATTTGAACAAATTTGTGCGGGGGGGGGGGGGACAGTTTTTCATACAACGTTATAGTAAATCGATCCTCCATTTTCAATCCACTATGAGGTTGTATGAGAAACTGGTCTCCACACTAAAATTGTTTTAATATTGAAATTTTTGCAAATTTTTTTGTCATTCGTAAAGTTTAAGGTGTAAAAGATAATATTGAACTGAAAAATGTCCAAAGAAAATTGATAATGAACAAATTTACAGGTGACGGTAATGTCGTACCGGCGACTGGTTTCAAAATGGAGGCTTGATTTATTATAACGTTGTATGAGAAACTGATCCCCACCAGAAAATGTATAAATATTGAAATTTTTCAAAACTTTTTGTGAGTCGCAAAGCTAAGTGGTTAATAGATAGGACTGCACTGAAAAAAGTAAAAGAAAATGAAAAACAACAAAATTAAACGTGGTGGTAGTCTGCTTCAGGTCCGACAGAAATTTTAACTGAAAAAAAAATATTTAAAATAAGGAAAAGATAGATGAAATGTTTTGAATGCTTAATAAGAAAGACAGGCTTGGAAAACTTAACACTCACGGTGAGTATTGATGGCAAGTGTGATAGGGGAAGGTCAGTCAGTTAAGTGCCATACGTGATACACGCTTGGGCGATCATGTCTCGAAAGAGACATGGCCGACTGGGCAGAAGATTGCCATTGCTTTCTGCGGTAGACTGGTTGACGACCAAGGCTATAGAACCCAATCTGTACTGTTATTTAACCCATAACTGGAAGGAATAGACGGATTAATACCTTTCCCAAGGGTATTTGCGCTTAAGTGAATGCAATGAATTCAGCTGGAATTCGAACTCGGCTCCTCGATTTCTCGTTCCGAGCCGATATCCAATGCACCTCAACGCACAGCCTAGGGGAAGCTGGCGAACCATTAATCTTACGAGCTTGAAGAAATGGATGACGGAATTGGTAACAGTGGCATTAGCAAAGAAAGACAATTTATAAGAGCCAAACGAAATAGAAATTTCTAGAGAGCCATGATTGACTATATCTCGAAGAAAAACAACAAACAGGAAAAAAGATTCTCATTTTTTATATTTGATTACGAAAACCGATGCATTCTTCTGCCTTCATATACTTTATGCAGTTTTGAAATTAAGTTTTCTTATTATTTCAGAAATTATTCAAATTTTGAGCCACGTTTTGATTTTTGGATCTTCACACTGATGACCTTAAAAAAACATTAATTCATGTTTTCTCTCCTCCAGCTAGGGATTAAATATCAATTAAATATGATCTTTAGAAAAACAGTCTAGGAAAGAGAAGGTGAACCATTCACCCGCGGGTCAAGAATTAACCCACCATCAACTATTTAGTGACCCACTATGAGTCAGTTCTCGTCCGAAGTTCTGTAACATCGAGCCTGGTCAGTACTTAAATGGGTGACCATTTGGGAGTACCAGGTACTGTAAACGTAAGGACCATGAATGGTCCACCGGTCCTCCAGGTTTGAGGGTTGGGCGCAGGGCTAACAAATCTGCCCCATAAAAAAACAGTTTGTTACGGCAACAGTAATAAAAATTTGCTGCCCTACACACCATTGGGTGTAACGGTTGAGATGAAGACTATGAGTCAGTGAAATGACGTCAGGAAATATGACTTGGCATGAACAATATAAAAAATAAGATCACCCAACAGAAATTGCCTTGTATGGATATATATTCTTACTAGCATTATAGCCCGGCGTTGCTTGGATGTAATGAAAGTTTTAAAACTAATCCATGGTCCTGGAGCTCAGACTCTTTGGACGTTGGCACGAAAAACTAAAAAGCAATAGTTGTTTCCAGTTAAAGCGAAACCGTAGACTGAAAGAAAAATGGATGGATGTAAGTCAAATGTTGATTTCCTGGTTTCGATATCAAATAAGTTTTTTTCGTCGTAAACTGAATTTTGAAGGCTAAATAAGTCCTCTGAGTAAATGGTATCATGGCTGAGACTAAGAACTACAATTATACCTACTTAGAGCCAAACCCGAAGCAAAAACTAAAATAAAAGGGTTGAATAAATACAGACATACTGGCAGATAAACAGACACTTACACAAACATATTGCTTATATATATATATATATATATATATATATATATATATATATATATATATATTATCGATTTTCTGCACTATTGTAAGGACTGCAACCTTGAAACTTCTGAATATCGGTTCTTATGTCTTTGTCTATGAATGTATCAAATTTAATTAAAATCGGACCACTCCTTCTATAACCCGATTTTTTCGATTATCGATTTTCGATATTTATCGGGGGTACCGACACAAAACTGAGCTAGGAAGACTCGCAGAAGCTTATAGTACAACTGTGTAAATTTTCAAGAAAATCGGTTCAGCCGTTTCGGAGTCTATAGGTAATGGATACACACACACACACACACACACAGACAAAGTTCCATTTATAAATAAGTTTAGATAGATAGATTTAGATTTAGATATATATCTTATGAATTTCACTCATTTCCGAGTCTATGTTCGAAGTGAAGTAAATTTAATATCCAGGTATATTGTTAAGAAATACGCACAAGCATTTATTCACAGAAGCACATAAAGAAAGAAAAAAAATGCTAACACAGTTTAATTGTGCGTTATGCGTTCTGTGCTTTCGAAATATATCAAGGAGAAAGTTTTACAAACGAATGCGCTAACCTGAAGACTACAAATATATTACGCAGCAACAAGTTTCTCACTAAAAAGAAAAAAACATATTTGCAAGCATATGACTGACTCATTTCTGTTTAAAAGTACCGACAAACAAACCGGCAACTATGGGAGGGTCTCCATCTCTTGTCGAGATAAAGGATGACACTGAATTCAACATTATGGAAAAAAGTAATGAAAACCAGTGAAACGATGTCTCTTCCCATAAAATAAATATAAACGTCACCTCTAGAGACTCCCGATCGGGCAACAGTCTGAGTCGATATGAAATTTAAAAAAAAAACAAAAAAAAACTAACCACATTTCATATTCTCTCTATAAGCTTACATGTTCTCTGGCTTTCGTCAGGTGCATACGAAATTCAATAATCCATTTATAAATTCCGTTATCAGTTAAGTGGTACACGCTTTCGAGACATGACTCACTGGGCAGAAACTTTTCCCACAGAAGTTTGCGATCACTTTTTGCGGTAGACTAATTCCCAACCAAGGCTATAGAATCCAGTCTGTTTTTCTATTTAATCCATAGCTGGAGGGCAAAGTGACACATTAATACATTTTCCAAGTTAAGTGAATGCAACAAATTCAACTGGAATTTGAACTCGGTTTTCCGATTTCTCCTTCTCTGCCTATATCCACTGCACCATAAAGCACATCCTTATTAAATTCCTTCATAATTTAGTATATTTTAAAAATACGATTTCAATGCGGTTAAGTCACTGATTTTTCCCCAAATTTAGAACTATTTTGATGCGGATAAATATCTTTGTTCTGGTAGACGTTTTGCGTTTAATTTAGTAAGCTTTTGGAATTTTTACAAATTTCTAAAAAAAAAAAAAAACATCGGAAAAAAATGAAAGAAAAGAACAAGCTTAAATAGTTCGTCTTTTTTTTGTTTAGGTCTAAGTTTTCTTAAGAGCCAGCAAGAAATTCAATTACAATTCAAGACTTAAAAAACATCAGCTTTAAAAATAAAGAGATAGGAATAAAAAAAAAAGAAAACAAAAGGGAAACGTGCAAACGAGATAAAAAAATAATGAAAAAAAAAATTTAAAAAAATGAAAAATTGATAATCGTAGCCCTCTTATGAATTTTACTCTTTTCCGAGTTTATGTTCAAATGTAAGTAAAATTCATCTCTAGGTATATTGTTAAGAAATACACACAAGCATTTATTCACATAAGCACATAAAAAAAAAAAAAAATTAAAAACACAAATACAGTTTTAGTTGTGCCTTATGCGTTCTGTGCTTTCGAAATGTATCACGGAGAAAGTTTTACAAACTAAGATTATTGATTTATTTAAAACACTTATTTGCAAGGGACAAGTCCAAATCTTTTTTTTTTTTCACTGCACGCAATGAACTCCCACGGTTTATTCAAATTACACACCTAACTTTTAGTACAAAACGCCAGAAGTTGTCGGATTCATAACCAAGAGAAACGAAAATGCTCTCCTGAGTAAAATTTCGTAAAGAAATTCCTTAATAAAGTTTTTCTCTCTCTTTTTACTAGTTAAACCCAAATGATTTTAAAAATTTCCTCTAATATATTCCATAAAATATATTATAATACATTAAATAGAATGGAAAAGGTAAATGATAATGGTAATATTAGAAGATTTTCTTACAAAGAAACCTTTCGCATTCATTGACCGAGCAGCCAGTGTCACTGTCGATCAGAATCTATAAAACTTTTTACTTAAAGCAATTTTTCAGAACATATTTCTCTAGTCTAGCAGCTGTTACCGATCTTTTCAGTTTTAACGAAGGCTTCCTTTCTGACGGAAAATAAGATCAAGTTAGTAGTTGTAATGGTCCTATTAACCTTTTCCTTATAAGAAAACGTTTGGCATTAACTGACAGAACAGCCAGTACTATTTACGGTGGAAATTTATTTTTAAAAAATCTCTAAAAGCAATTCTTCAGAAAGATAAGTTTCTTACACAGAGATCCGAAGGCGAATTGGCATGGCGAAGGACGCGTTCCAGAAGCTGAGTAAAGTATATATTCCGGATTACCCACATGAAAAAGGCCTTATGCCACATTTTGTCTTAAGTGGGAAGGCAAATAAATACTACTACGCCTACTGGAACGCCTATTGACTACGTTTATTGCACAAGCCTACGCCTAAGCATACTGTATACGACTATGGCGAGTACCAGTCCATTACGGCTACGTGCTAGATTGTCCTACCCGGTTACATTGCCAAAACCACATAGCTACTTCGAATATATATATATATATATATATTCTTTTCCGTGACATATCATAGCCTTTGATGAATTCGGCGTAGACAAAATTATAGAAATAACGAAGAAATTTACAACAGTGGCAATATGCCGCAAGACCGATTTTTATATCACAACTTAAGAAGCCACAAGTGATAGGGACAAGTGGAAGTCCATGATCGCCTACATCCTGAAGAGACATGACATATGAAGAAGGAGAAGAAGAAATAAAACTAAAAGATATGCCTGCACAGCTAATCAGTAATGAGAAGAGGTGGATTCATACCTAATCAGAATTAGATAAACAAATAAGAAATTATAACGTGGATATAGAGTGGGGGTCCAATTCTCTATTATAATCAATATATAAAATGATCCCTCACTTTGTGGCCATGCTAGTTTCTATTCATTTATATTCTAGATTTATGGGATTGAGCAAATGGATGACGGAGCGAGGTTTGGGAGAGATACCAAGAGGAGAAATATTAAGAGCGACAAGGGATAGAGCCAAGTGAAAGTCCATGAACGCCTACGTCCTGAAAAGACACGTAACATAAACAAGAATAATTATAGTAACTGTTATAGCCCTTTCTGGTATTGATGGTGGTTTCCAACCTAATCTTTTGGTTGAAGCGTTGTGGAATCTGAACATTGGGTTATGCCATTATTTTTTCTTCATATACCATGGGTTATCTATATTAGTTGTGGCTATTGTTAAAATTTCTCAAGTGATGTCATTTCTTGAACGTAATTGCAGGCTAACAGTAAAATTATCGCTCATGTAAGCTCAAATTTGATAAAAAAAGTGTAAAACTTAACTTGACTGTGATTGTGATCTCAATGAAAATCTACCAGAAGGATCAATCGGGCGAAATGATAATGAGAATGTCTTGTTAAAATGGTCAGCGCGTTCACCTGACTTGACACCTTTAGATTTTTATTCTATGGGGTTATGGAAAAAATAATTCTATATCCCCCACTTCTTACAAGCCTAGAGGAAAGTTAAAAAAAAAAGAATCATTGAAGCGCTGAAGAATGTTACGCAAGACATGCTACAGCGTGTTTGGCAGGAGCTGGACTACTGTCTTGACGTGTGTCGTATTACAGGTGATACGCATATTTAACATCTGCGAAGCCTTGTGAAATAGGTTATAAATCCCATTGACTATCTTGTTCAAATTTTGATAAATATATGTTTTATTGTTCAACGTGAAGTCTCTTTAATTTTGTTTGCCTGGGACATGCAGTTACTCAGAAAATCATATTTTAGATTATGCCAATTTTGGAGGGGGGCTCTGGATTATGGGGCTCTTTTCGTTTTGATGCATTTAGATACACGGCTGGAGAATAAAATCGAAACTCTGACCATGCTAAATGTTTCTGTCCTGTAGTCTTTGCAATATGTAGTTTCATGGTTGAATTTCCCGTCATTTAACCCATAGCAGGTGGGAGGACCAATGGATTAATGCGCTCTCCAAATATATTTGCTTGAAAGAAACTCCACGAATTGCGGTGAAATTTGAACTTGGTACGCGAATATTCTTCGTTCACGCAAATAGCCACCACACTACGCGCATATATATCCTGTATTATGGTACTTGGAAAATCACTAACACATGATAAAAACAGACATATATGTGTTAGATGGGAGTTGATGTTTCCAATAGGCCATATTGAAGAACACTTGGTTAAATTTATAACATTTTGTATTCAATGTCGTATGTGTATTCGATCCATTAATCAGTCTATAAACATATTCAAGAATGATATTCATTTCTTTAACAAATAAAAGATCTCTTGAATATATATATATATATATATATATATATATATATATATATATATAGTCATCCGCAGACAGATCTGTTTCACAGCTCATCATTACGGTTAGATTCCGATTGCTTTTAACCCAGGATGAAAACCGGACCGAATTGGCGTCAGTCGTCGATTCTACCTCTGGGCTATGAGCGCTCGGTAGAAGGAGGCTGACTTTTTAGCGTGTATATTATCATTATAGACGCCCAATAGCCAGTGTGATCTAATTCATTAGTGAATGAGCGATGCGTACATGCCAGAGTAACTACTGTTTTTCAAAGTCTACCATTCTTCCAGACTGTTCATTCAGAGTGTGAGAGCGTATATATATATAGATATATATAACATGACTTCCTTTTCATTTAATCTTCATAAGAAAATAAGATAAGAAGCAGAAAAGAAACATCTGTTATTTCTATTTTTGTGTCAGACGTGAAGTCTTATGTAAAAAATAAAATTAAAAAAAAAAACAGAAAAATAAAAAATAACAAAATTTTCTGTTCAGCTCCATATTTCATTTTTTTTTGTTAGATTAAAGCTCACCTTGTACAAGGCCCGAAGGCCACTCGAGGTAGAAAGTTAGATTAAGAAGCAGTTTATGCGAATAGGAGAGGAGAATAACGGTTAACCTTAGAATTGAACGGGTTAAGATTAACGATCAGGGAAACATCCTTATGAGAGTCCGTTTCAACAAAGTAGCGATTCACGGAAAGAAGCTGTTCGAGTGGAACTTACTTCTCAGAAATGAAACACGGAAAGAATATGGATTGTTTGCTACAACGGGGAATTGGGGCATGGCCAATTCTTGTGATGAAAGACAGAACTTGCAGAACCAAGAAATCTAGATCGTTTGAACATATTCCTTGGAAAAAGAGGAACGAGTGACTTGCCACATCTTAGATAGATAGATAGATAGATAGATAGATAGATAGATAGATAGATAGATAGATAGATAGATAATGAACAGAATGAGATAGATAGATAGATAATAAACAGAATGAGATAGATAGATAGATAATGAACAGAATGAGATAGATAGATAGATAATGAACAGAATGAGATAGATAGATAGGTAGATAGATAGATAGATAGATAGATAGATAATAAACAGAATGAGATAGATAGATAGATAATAAACAGAATGAGATAGATAGATAGATAGATAGATAATGAACAGAATGAGATAGATAGATAGATAGATAGATAGATAGATAGATAGATAGATAGATAAGAACAGAATGAGATAGATAGATAGATAGATAGATAGATAGATAATGAAAAGAATGAGATAGATAGATAGATAGATAGATAGATATATAATGAACAGAATGAGATAGATAGATAGATAGATAGATAGATAGATAATAAACAGAATGAGATAGATAGATAGATAATAAACAGAATGAGATAGATAGATAGATAATAAACAGAATGAGATAGATAGATAGATAACAGAATGAGATAGATAGATAGATAGATAGATAACAAACAGAATGAGATAGATAGATAGATAGATAGATAGATAATGAACAGAATGAGATAGATAGATAGATAGATAGATAGATAGATAAGAATAGATAGATAGAATGATAAGAATAGATAGATAGATAATAAACAGAATGAGATAGATAGATAGATAGAATAGATAGATAGATAGATAGATAGATATAAACAGAATGAGATAGATAGATAGATAGATAGATAGATAGATAGATAGATAGATAGATATGAACAGAATGAAGAGAATAGATAGATAGATAGATAGATAGATAGATAGATAGATAGATAGATATAATGAAAAGAATGAGATAGATAGATAGATAGATAGATAGATAGATAGATAGATAGATAGATAATAAACAGAATGAGATAGATAGATAGATAATAAACAGAATGAGATAGATAGATAGATAATGAACAGAATGAGATAGATAGATAGATAGATAGATAATGAACAGAATGAGATAGATAGATAGATAGATAGATAGATAGATAGATAGATAGATAGATAGATATGATAGATAATGAACAGAATGAGATAGATAGATAGATAGATAGATAGATAGATAGATAATGAACAGAATGAGATAGATAGACAGACAGACAGACAGAAAGAAAGAAAAAAGAAAGAAAGAAAGAAAGAGAGATTAAAATGATTGACTGGAAAATAATGTTACACACAAAGAGTCCAGGACATTTTCGAACTCTGTCGGGTCTTTATAGTATTTCATTTTCTGATGATGATGATGAAATCAAAATGGCAAATTTTCGTTTTAGGTCTCAGACAATTTTCCCGCAGTAGGTTGCCATTACTTTCTACGGTAGACTGATTGCTCAACCAAGAACATAGAACCCTATCTGTCCTTCTATTTAACCTATAGCTGGAGGTAGAAGCGACTAATTTATACCTTTTACAAGATTATTTGCGCGTACATAAACGCACCGAATATCAACTGAAATCTGAACTCGACTCTACGATTTCTCGTTCCGAGCCGATATCCACTGCACTACATCCGCATTTTATTTTACATATTACATACGATATTATTTTATACAGAGCTTACAGTTTTGAATATTTATGTTTAACATTATAAAATCCTGGCGGTGGGGGAGGGATACCGCACGGAAAAAACGTGTAATAACTATTTTACGTATTAGTGATGCTATGAAAAACTCTCTTAAAAGACTGCCTTCGAAAACCTCTCTCGGATAGAAAAAAAAAATTAGAAAATCTAAACTTATTTATAAATGGAACTTTGTGTGTGTATGCGTGTGTGTGTGTGTCTCTGTGTGTCCGTTATCTATAGATTCTGAAACGGCAGAACCGATTTTCTTGAAAATTTACACAGCTGTACTATAAGCGTCTGTGAGTGTTCTTAGTTAGGTTTTGTGTCGAGGTACCCCCGATATCGAAAATAGATAATTGAAAAACTCGGATTATAGAAGGAGTGGTCCGATTTTAATCAAATTTGATACACACATAGACAAAGACATAAGAAACGATATTCAGAAGTTTCAAGGTTGCAGTTCTTACAACATTTCAGGAAATCGACAATATATATATATATATATATATATATATATATATATATATATAAGGCAAGTTGTTTGTGCGTGTGTCTGTTTGTCTGCCTGTATGTCTGTATTTTTTCAGCCCTTTTATTTTAGTTTTTGCTTCGGGTTTGACTCTAAGTAGGTATAATTGTAGTTCTTAGTCTCAGCCATGATACCAATTACTCAGAGGACTTATTTATCCTTCCAAATTCAGTTTACGACGAAAAAAACTTAATCGATATCGATACCAGGAAATCAAAATTTGACTTACATCCATTCAGTCTACGGTTTCGCTTTAACTGGAAACAGCTATTGATTTTTAGTCTTTCGTGTCAACGTCCAAAGAGTCTGAGCTCTGAGACCATGGATTAGTTTCAAAGCTTTCATTATAGCCTAGCAATGCCGAGCTATACTGCTAGTTGAGCAATAAATATAAAAATCAAATAGCAAATAATTCAGCTTCTCAGCCTCGGTATTGATGAATTGCGAAAATTTTCATACAAAACTTAGCTCAGTTTTGAGAAGAAAATAAATGAACAAAATTAAACAATATACTTTTGCAGAAGAGATTACAATACTCCGATAAAAAAATAAAAATTCATCAGCATCATCATCTAGTACTGCGTCCATTCAGTATTTAGACAATCATTACTCTCTACATCTTTCTCTCCTTTATAGCTGGAAGCAATCATTGCCTTCTCATCTTCTTTGTTTATTTCTGTTCTGCCGTTCATTCATTCAAACACATTAGTAAAATTTAGTCACTCAAGCCCTTACATCGTGTAAGTATTAAATTTTACAAACTGCTTTTCCTCCTGGTGTTTTCCAGAAATTATAGCCATTTCAGTCTGATTTACGTACGAATGTCTTTCTAGTTCATATTTTCTTTAGAACTTCCTCATTGTCCTCATGTTCTGACCATGGTGTTCTCAATATTCTAGTTCTATCTATTCGCTGTCATGTTTTTCTTTATCCTTCATTTTCATGGGGAAGAAAAGATGCAACATTGTAATTCAAAGTCTTTGTTTCTAACGAACTATTTTTCAGTGTTAATACTTTATTTATTTTCCTGAAGGCACTTTCGCTCTTCTGGTCCGCTTTCGGATATCTGACTCCTACATTTCGTCGCCTATTGCTACACTAGCTAGACAGGTTTCTGTAACTGTTCGAATTTCAGTTCGTCGGTAACAATCTTTTGACCAAGCATAAGGTTGGTCGGAAATCCATCGACAGTCCCACCTTACACGACACGGTCAAGCCTTGCTCTATTTGTATATCTGCTATCCAGCCTTGGGTCTCGGGCAGTTGCGTGTGGATGCATCAGTTTCCTTGATACAACAATTCTAGCGGTATACCAAAAGAGCAAGGATGAGATCGCCTCATTCCGCGCTTGATAACAGCGGTCAGCAAATTGCAGCCATAAGCTTAAGAGATAATCATGTGATATCTCCTTAGATGTCGTTCAACATTGGGTGATAGCTCCAGCTGATGACCTGGATCTTTCTCAACATGTTGGCTGAAGTTCCATCAAGCCGTTTCTCTAAATGAGCAGAAAAGTCCATGTGCCTGCACCATAAACTAGGGCAGGCTCAATAAGTACTCGGAAAGTCCTAACCTTTAAGAAACGTCAAGTGTTATAGCTCCAGATCTTATCAAGTTTATTTAAGAATGTTGGCGGTGGGGGACGGACACCGCACCGGAAATTGTGTAACAACTATTTCACGTATTACTACTAATACTACTAAAACTATTATTTTTATTTTACAACAGCAGCAGCAAAACTCAGAAAGGAACCAGGTTGGTGTTGAAAAGACAAGGTCTTCAACCAGCAGTAAGGTACCTGGTCACCAGAATAGGCTCAACTCCAACCAAGGCTTCGTTGATCCAATACCAAATCAATTAATGAAAAGAAATTGGTTTAGAGGAATACGCTAGAGTATAAACAAGTATAGAACATCTTTGTACAAACTGTAAAAAATTTATGGGATTTGACAATACACGCAGGTGCAACAATCAAAGCTAATCGCCCAAACCTCATCACCTTTGACTGCAAAAACAAAACATACTTTCTTAACGACTTGACAGTAATCTAGCTTTGAAGATCTTAAAATAAAACAACCAAAATACAAGTATGTTGAAGACGAAATTAAAAAAATGATTAAGAAAGGCATAAATAATCACAGTCATGACTTGGGCACTGTATATGAATGAAAAATTTATTTATTCATTCATCATATTACCCCGAGCAAGGTGGGACCGCTAGTATTCAGAGGGTTATGCACACACACACATACACACACACACACACACACACACACACACACACACACACACACACACACACGTTCGCAGGGTGTCTATAAAGTCCGTGGGCACTTTAAAATTATATAACTTTATTTGTATTTGTGATAAAAATAATCTGTAAAAAATGTTATAAATTTTAATGTACCTAGTTTTAAGTATAGTTATTGAATAATTCTTTACCACAAAATTTGCAACAACTTTTATATAAGTAAAAAAAGTAACTGCAAAATCGTATTACCCTTTGTATTGCTAATGATGGAGGACATGTGAAAACTTAAATAAAATTTCAATAAAACCTTAGAAAATGTAAAATTACTTCTTTCTAATCCTTTTTACAAATTATTTCTATCGCAAATACAAATAAAGTTAAGAAATTTTTAAAGTGCACACGAACTTTATGGGCACCCTGTATATATATGTGTATATATATAGAGAGAGAGAGACAAATAGATAGATAGATAGATAGATAGATAGATAGATAGATAGATAGATAGATAGATAGATAGTGTACAAGGGCGTAGAAAAATGATAATAGATGGATGTAATTCAGGGAGATTGAAGATGGTAGTCGACATTGCATTTAAACTTTTCAAGATTGTAACTATCAATGAAGAAAGTAAAGGGTAGAGAATTCTATAGGCGTGAAGTGTGAGAAAAGAAACTGTTAGAACAGAAGAGGCTGTTGCATTCAACTGTTTCAACGGTAAAATCTAGTAGCAGGAGTAAAAGTACGTAGTCGAAGCACCAGAAAAAAGAAGCTCTTCAGAGCAGTTGCCAGGGAAATATTTAAAGACAGAAGAAATCCACATCACGTTGGTGGGAGAGTGACTGTTTTAATGGATTCATTAAATATATCCCTGTCAGCGCATATTTAAGGAAATAAAAAAAATGCTCTCTCACGACAAGCTTACACACTTTAAACGAATTTTTGTATATAATATTTGATTAATATAAGAAGTTCACCGTCTTGCTGTGCTGTGTCACAACTGGTTGCAAACATAACTTTGGCACCCAATATTGTGGTAGATGTCAATTGATCCTACAAAAAGGACCCCCGCCATTTGGCCGGTTGTGTTTTTGAACCTGTTGGGTTTTTATCCAACCTCTTCGCCGGAAAAAAAACCTGGTGGATGAGCCAGTTTAGTTGCGTATGTCCCGAACATAAGGCAACTAGTGCTGGGTTACCTGACATCAATGGCATTCCCGCGATGATCTGATGTAAACGTCGATAACATGTATACAATGAGATTGATGCTAACTGTAGCTCAGGATGGTATACGGTTAGTTTTAGACGAAATAATATTCTTCTTCTGCATGTGCCGTTTCCTTTCAGGACGTAGGCGATCATGGACGTCTACTTAACTTTGTCTCTTGTCGCTCTCAATATTTTTTCTCTTGGTATCCCTAAGCCCCTCCCCGCCATCCATTTGTTCACACTTAACAAATACGACTCACGTTGCTTTCTCCTGTCTCTCCTTCCCTTTATCCGACCTGTGAGTATTAAGTTCTCCAGGCTCTCCTTCCTCATTACGTGTCACAGGAACCTCATTTGTCTCTTCCTGATATTTAGTATGAGTTTTCTTCTTGTTTGCCTCCTTTCCAAGACCTCATCGTTGCACACGTGCTCCGTCCATGGAATTCTAAGCATCCTTCTGTAAAACCACATTTCTCCTTCATCTTTGATGAGATCGTCCAGCATTCACTTCCGTACAGTAGGACAGATATCACATAACAATCCAGCACTCTTTTCTTTGTTTCTAATAAGATTTTTCTGTCTTTCAGTACTCTGGTTAGCTTCTGAGAAGCGTCTTTGGCCATGTCAATGGGTTTTTGGATCTTTATGTCGCATTTTCTATCCTCTGTCAAAATACTTTCCAGATATTTTAACATTATGAAAAAAGGTTTTATAATATTTTATTCAAGACTGGACACTGAAGCTCTTAAAAATCAGAATTGGGTAGTCAGTACACACACTGGAAAGCTATAGGTAACTTTTTCATTTTAACCATTTCACTCTAAGCAAGGCAATAAAACCACTAAGACGTAAGGAGTTTGTTACGTCAGGTAACAGAATTATATGAAATAATACAAAACAACGTAATAGTACAAAATAGGTGTATTGACAGGAAAGAGAAGTATTTACAAGAGGTGAGGATTAGTAGAATACAGAACAAGATAATTAGTATACAGTATCGTCGTAGAGACGTGATAGATTGACTAGTAGAACACTTCCGGTCCAATAACCCGACTGACTCGCTCACTCGACTTCCTTACTCGACTTCTTTCCTCGAGGTATAATCACTACTATTTTATATCGTGATTCAAATAGTCCATTTCCGTGGAAAATGTGGAGAGCGCCCCAACAGAATTATTATTGATGACCCCAATCTTAAATTAAGATATGATATGACACACTGATAGCAAGCATAGAAGGGAAACGACAAGAAATGCTACAGAAGGCGTTGACAAAAAGCAAGAAGAAAAGATTAAACATCATTTAAAAGAAAAATAGAATGTATGGTTGTCATTAAAGGCAAATCCACATATATACAAAAATAGAAAGGGTTGTAAGGAATTGTTTTCTTGCCGGATTTATTCAAACTTTACTATGATAGAATTAGAAGTCCTATCAAGAATTTACGTCGGGTAACAGAATTATGTGAAATAATACGAAACAACGTAATAGTATAAAAGTAGGTGTATTGACAGGAAAAGAGAAGTATTTACAAGAGGTGAGGATTAGTAGAATATAGAACAAGGTAATTAGTATACAGTATCGTCGTAGAGACGTGATAGATTGACTAGTAGAACACTTCCGATCCAATACAAGAAATACCCCACTGACTCGCTCACTCGACTTCCTTCCTCGAGGTATAATCACTACTATTTTATATACTGATTCGAATAGTCCATTGCTGTGGAAAAGGTGGGGAGCGCCCCAACAGAGTTAGAATAAGAGAAAACGAAAACTTTATTAATGAGAGAGAACAATAGGAGAACATGAACTAATATGCCATAAGAAACCGATTGACATTGCCTTTAATTTTTAAAAAATTAAACTGTAAAACAAAAGTCTGGAAGTGAGACCTACAAGAGAGACGCGTGAGAGAAGAAATTGTTATCCTCAAATTAACAGTTACATGAAGCAATTTCCGCTGTAAAAAGATGAAACCTTGCTGCAGTCAGTCAGTTAAGTGTCATACGTCATACACGCTTGGGCGATCATGTCTCGAAACTGTTTTCATCCGCAACACTGCTTCGTCCTTCTTTCAATAATTTAGCCCACTTGTAGACATTTGTTTTTGGCTGAAACATGTGGCACCATACGCAGTTAACATTCTTCTATAAATTTCAACTGGTTTGCACCCTTCATCAACCAAAAACTTGATAACTGACCTTTCTTCAAGCCTAGATCATGCTTCTTGGTCGGCCATCCTTGTTAATCTAAAAACTCTGAAAGCTTTTTTTTTCCAATTTGCAAAAATTAAATCCCTTTGAAACAGAAGTAAAGGAAAAAATTGAAAAAAAGTAAGCTTCTATCTATATTAGAAGTCCTTATAATAAAAAAATCATCTTATTTATTGACTGACCCTCATATAAATGTGTATCGTGTATCTTAAACAACACAGTGAACAAAACATTCCTGTCAGAAGACTTTGCAATGAATTCGATATAATATTTACCCTTCAGGTCGACGGACAACGTTAGCCAAAGACATGCGCAAAAGAGTCACTTCATTTAAGTTATTAAGCGAATAAATGCTTTCGCCTAATATGCAAAAATATTTCTCGATAGGAAAGCGCGTCAATTACGATTTTTTAATATCAGAAAGAGACAGTTCAGTTTTCTAGGACACTTAATGAGGAAGGAGGGCCTGGATAATCTGATACTTATAAGGCGAATGAAGAGAAAGGGAGGCAGAGTAAAACAGTGCGTTACATGCTTAATGAGCTTAAGCAAGTGGATGGCAGACCAGGGTTTGGGAGAAATAAGAAGACAAAATATATTAAAAGCTACAAGGGACAAGAAGATGTGGCAGGCCATGATCGTCTACGTCCTCAAGGAATACGTCATATAAAAGAAAAAGTAAAAAAAAAAGAATGTTTATTATATATATATTTCTTTGAGGAGCCGTCTATGGTTGGGTTAGCTCGAAGTCACAAGTCATTGTGACTGAGGTTTTGAGCATCCTGGCTTTGTTCAGACTGCCTGATGACAAGGTAGAAATCTCGAAACTTGGAAATGTCCGTGTGGCAATGTATTTTTAATTAAAAACAAATTTAATTATATGATTATTTATGCTCTACAATATTTATTGTTGTATTGAGCACTATTATAAAAAAAAAAAATGCCGGAGAACTCAGAATTGTAAAACTACCTGGATATATATATATATATATGTGTGTGTGTGTGTGTGTGTGTGTGTGTGTGTGTGTGTGTGTGTCAGATTAGATGAATTGCAAACAGTATGTTTGCTAATTTTTAATAAAATCCGTTCATACTCACGGATAATCTTTCGCGTATTACAATCAAAAGATGTCAGAAATGAGCTGTAACTTTGACAGATGTTATTTTCATTCATTTCTTAAGGTACCCAAGTACTTTCAACCTCTTCCCGAGATCATCTTCAGGGGTGTGAGTTATGGTAACAAATGTAATCGGAAAACTGTGTTGCTAAAAATTACTGTACACTTTTTCTGCTTCAAATATAACGGTTGACAAATCGCTAGAGTTCATTAGAACTTGAAAATTATCCAAAATGGAAATTTTTTTAAATGTTGTGATGTCATGGTCATGCACGTATTAAAGCATTAAAATAGTTTTTTTTACAAACATTTTAGAACATTACTACAGTATTCATAGCTGATTCTATTCATTGACGGCTTAAGTATTTTAATGTATATTGCCTCGAGAATCTGTAGTTTGCTTTTATATATAATTATTGCAAACGTATTGAAATCTTTTTACTTTCAAAATTAGCTAATAAGATTTAACACAGATATCAGTGTCTGACACTATATATAAAATTCACCCCGGCAGATACGTCTACGATATCTCGATGAGCTGTTGACTGGTTTATCAACATAGCTTTTTTTAAAATGGTCTTTGTCTTATTTTGATTTTTAGAATAAAAATAAAATAAATATAAACAAATGCATTATAACATACGAAATGTAGACTTTTCTATCTTTAATTTTCTGCTATATGAGATTGGAGTTCAGTTTTTTTTTAATTCGAAATGACATTTACTAAAATGAAAGAAGCATAAAAATATCATCGTAGCTAAGGTGTTCAGTCTGACAATATTTGATTTCTTTCGCAAATGTCAACAGGCTTATACGTCTGAGAGACTTATAAGGCAAATAAGTCGAACTTCGATTCGGTGGTAATTAACTTTTTTAAAAAAAATAATTTGTGTAAGTTTTAACTTTCTTGTAATTGGTTTCCTTACATAACTGTCAGTAAGTGAGATTTCTCTCGATCTCTGTGTCTGTATCTGCCTTTCTCTCTCTCATTCTGAGTGTCTGTCTATCTATCTGTATGTCTCCCTATCTATCTATCTATCTATCTATCTATCTATCTATCTATCTATCTATATCTGTCTAAATCTGTCTGTCTATCTATCTATCTATCTATCTATCTATCTATCTATCTATCTATCTATATCTGTCTGTCTCTCTTTAAATCTATCTATCTATCTATCTATCTATCTATCTATCTGTCTGTCTGTCTGTCTGTCTCTCTTTAAATCTATCTATCTATCTATCTATCTATGAGTAAATTATCGTCTCATCTTAACAGATATATTTACACAAAATTACGCAAAGATTTGTCTATATTTCTGAAATGAGGTAGTATTTACAGTATTTACATTATTCGGACTATTGTCTTAATTTTTGTTGCCATTTGTGCGACGTTTCGGTCGTTTTACTCTCCGGCCTTCTTCAGGTGCTAGATATGTCGAACCAAACCACTTATTACAATCACTGTGGTATATGATATTATTATATCACTGGAGTATTACAATCACTGATAGAAATGTTGATTAGTTCCTGTGACTTGACGCAAAGAGTTGTGAGTTCAATACCAGGCTACAGCAGTAGTAAACAAGTAACCTTACAGGCTTAGAGGGAGATAACTCATGACTTCCAGAAGAGGCACTAGGCAAAGAATGGAGTTTTGTTGGTCTCTCACTCAACTGCACCCCTCACATAATAGTTAAAAGGTTGCAGTCTAGAGAGCTAGGTGACCAGCTGTAAGGGATGATGGGGTCTCAGAAATTGTCTGACAGCCATGACTGTGCTTGTGCTTACGTGGCCTGATGCGGATTCCTGATGTTAGACATAGTGTCTTTTAGGAGCCATCTTGTTGACCCAGAACAGCACTACCCTCTCAAGGCACTTGATGTAGACCTTCATGAACAAATTCGATAGCTATTTTCTCATCAGAACGATCACAATTAGAATCATCCAACTTTTTACGTATTCTCTGCACTGTCTTCAGACTGACATCCAAACGCTCTGAAATGGTCGTACTGGAGCTTCCGGTGCGAATGCCAAACAGTACAGCATGCCGTTTCTCAATTTCTGACGGAATCTGAGTGAATCGCGTGATGGTATTCTTTTTCTCACGGACGGTGCCCAACTGACTCTACTTAACTGTGCAACTGACAAAATAAAAACAACGTACATTTTCAGATCTATTTAGTTATCTAACTAAACTTTTTTCAGATCTATTTATCCAAGCATTTTTGGATTTATCTATGTAAGGATTTTCAGTCTCTCTCTCACTCTCTGCATATATATATATATATATATATATATATATATATATGCAGAGAGTGAGAGAGAGACTATATATATATATATATATATGTGTGTGTGTGTGTGTGTGTGTGTGTATCGATTTATTCTTACCTCATCAGTTCATATAATCTATCAATCAGGAATAAAAAAAATGTTAAATTAAATATGTTGGATGGATTATTTGTCGATTTGATCGACCGGCCGATCTTTCGGTAGATCCGATAAATTTCTACAAATATTAATCTAAAATAAATCAGTTGCGACGATAGATTTCCGTAACGATTTGAAAATATTAAAACCCAACCAACCGCAATGCAGTTCGAATAAGGCTTTCAAAGAGAACAAATTCTAATTCCGTGCCTCTCTTGTCAAACACACCGCTTAATGCGGCTTCCTTATCTTTCCATTCTCAATCTGTACAAAGTGGAGTTTAAACTATTTTCATTATCAGAAAAAAAATAACGTTTTGGCTCATTTGTTTATTTTTTAGTCGTTTTCTGTTTTCTAAAAATGAGATGAAAAAAGGTTTCTGCTTTTTATGTTTTCAACAAATACCTGAAATTTTTATAAAACTTATTTCAAATTGTAATGTCCGAATAATTTGAAATATAATGTTTGGTCTTTTCAATTAATAAAATCCTATGAAAAGTAGTCACGACAAATGTCGTTACATACAACTAGAGGTAGCAAAAATTATCTTTAAGTTAAAGATTAAACTCATTTTTCGGATTTAGGTTAAAGACCCATAGCTTCCTTTAAAATATAATTAAAATATAGGGTTATTGAAAAGTAACTCAATGTTTTATGTATGATGAACTCCCCCGTCTAACCATAATTTTTTACAAAAGAGAGTGTCCATCATTCGTCAAATAGAGAGTTAGTTTTCAATCACTCCGTAGTCTAAATGAGTGAAGCAACTTGAGTGACAATCTTGTTAGTAAACACGACTCACGGTGCATATTAGCTGGTGTTGTGAGTTCGATTGTAGGTGCTTCTTTAGAATTCTTTCACTTCTCTCTCCAGACATATGTGTGGGAAAAATTCGTCCTGACTCAATGAACCGATCTACTGAGCTTAACCACTTCGAGGTGATATAAAATCCTCTTACCAATTTCCACACGAATTCGATCCTTAACCGGAAGAAATGAGTGGTCGACTTTGCAATGTTACATAAAGGAGCACAGAAAAGCTGATCGTCAATTAAAGAAAAAGACAGAACCATATAGCCTTAGAACATCGGTTCCCGTATCTAGAGGGGTGACTGCTGAGAGATACCTTGTGTTGTAAGCTTGGATGTGCGAGTGGTGTAATGGATGATTAGTTAGAATTGCTAATTGGACAGGAGAGTTTCAATTTTATTTGGGTTCGTTATATTTGCTTGGATCTTCTCACCGTATTTATGCATAGTGACACAGGATGTGCGCTGTGGTGCAGTGGATATTTTTTTTTTTAATCATATCACCCCAAGCAAGGCGATAACGCCACTGATACGCCACCTACGTAAGGGTAAAAAAGAATGGAAAAGAGATAGCCGGAAACCACATCCTAAACAGGGAACAAGGGATGAGCCTCTTCACCTGTTGAATAGATGTGGGTGGAGTGTGAACCGGGCGATAGTTTAGTTTAGTCTATCTACTACAATATATCGGCTCGGAATGAGAAATCGGGGAACAGAGTTCGAATTCCAGTTGAATTCATTGCATTCACTTACGCGCAAATACCCTTGGAAAAGGTATTAATCCATCTCTTCCTTCCAGTTATGGGTTAAATAACAGGACAGATTGGGTTCTATAGCCTTGGTCGGCAACCAGTCAACCGCAGAAAGCAATTACAACCTACTGCGGGATAATCTTCTGCCCGGTCAGTCATGTCTCTTTCGAGACATGATCGCCCAAGCGTGTTTAACGTATGGCACTTAACTGACTGACACAGTTCCGAGAGAGTTAGAAATCCTCCCAGGTTTCGATATAGGAGGCCACAATCTAAACAATATAAGAGACGCAGATGAAACAGTGCTGATAGCAGATACGGAAACGAAGAAACATGATCTCCTAACAAGGTAACAAAGAAAAGTGAGGAGAAAGGGATAAACTCAAACTTCAAGAAAACCGAATGCATGGTTATCAGCAAAAGGAGGAAATATATTAAGAGCGACACGAGATAAGGGTAAGTATAGATCCATCATCGTTTACGTCCTTTAAAGACACGGCACGTAAAGAAGAATATTCACTTGGATGTGCGTAGTGGTGCAGCGAACATTGGCTTGGAACGAGAAATCGGGGTGCCGAGTTCAAATTCCAGTTGAATTCGTTGCATTCACTTACGCACAAATACCCTTCAAAAAGGTATTAATCTGTAGCTTTTCCTTCTATCTATGCGTTAAATAGCCCGATAGATTAGGTTCTGTAGTCTTAGTTGAAAATCATTCCTATTGCAGGAAAAAAACTTCTGCCCAATCATGTCATGTCATTTTTGAGACATGATCGCCCAAGTGTGTATCACGCATGACACGCACCTAATATTCACTTACGCACAAATGTATTTGGAAAAGGTATGCACCTGCCTCTTCTCTCTACAGCTATGGGTTAATTAAAAAGACTTGTATCACTAAAACAACATTTATTGTTTAAACACAATTCTTACAATCTTTTTTTGTGTAATCGTGTCGCCCCCAGCAAGGCATTTTACTGCCACTGTTGTGCATGGGGTTACACAGGAGGAAATTTATGAGAAAGAGTGACAAGTTACAGGGAGTGTCATGAAGAGGGTAAGAGAAGGATGAGAACATTGATGAGAATGGAGTGGACGGAGAAAGGAGCATGAGAGAGAGGATGCTAGTTAGTGAGATAGGAGATGACTATTGACTTTACATTTGAATTCTTCAAGATTGTAACTGTCGAAAAAGCAAGTAAACGGAAGGAAATTCCACAGGCGGGAAGTGCGAGAAAAGAAACTGTTGGAGTAGATATTGCGTTTACAATTTGTTTCATTGTAAAAAAGTGGGACCGAGTTGCTAATATTGTGGCTCGAGTAAATTCATATATAGGGAGTACCAGTGAGCTAAGTTAGTTTTGTGGCTTTAAATAACCTGCAAGGGGTCGATAAGCAGTAAAAACGAATCAAACAAATTTGCAATTTTACTCTTCTCGTCGACGGAATATTATTTTCTAGCGTTCGCGTCGTTATCATCAGGATCTTTTCCCTTGTCCTCACCGAACGACAATAACCAATAACGATAATTTCCTGATAAGGAGTCCGCTTAAGGGCTGTACACATAGCAGTAGCTGTGTTTCCTGGGCAAGACAGCTTGACGGTGCCCAACACTGGCTCCAGTTTGAATTCAGGATTTTCTATTTTTTTTTTTAAGAACGAGGAACCGGGGAGCCGAGTTCGAATTCCAGTTGAATCCATGGTATTCACTTACGCGCAAATACCCTTGGGAAAGGTATTAATCCGTCTCTTCTTTCCAGTTATAACACGACAAACTGGGTCCTATAGTCTTGGGTGGCAACCAGTCTACCGCAGAAAGCAATGACAACCTACTGCGGGATAATCTTCTGCCCGGTCAGTCATGTCTCTTTCGAGACATGATCGCCCAAGCGTGTATCACGTATGGCACTTAACTGACTGACTATCGAAGGCTAAATGGCTCAATCTACTTTTTATTTTTGTTTTACACAGATTGGGGAAAGAGAGGGATTTTTAGGAACTTCTGGGGGAGTATTGTGGCATGTCCTATTAAAAAAGCAGATGACAATTTACTCCTAACATAACATATGCGTGAAGAAAAAAGTTCCAGCGACAAGTTTTAATCGTACGTAATGATATTAAAAGAGTTGAGCAAACTAGACGCCAAGTGGTTCAGACGGCTAATTTTAAGAATAACCGTCGCTGATTGGTTTAATAATCGTAGTCACCAGAGAACAGGTAAGAACACATGACTGATATGTAGATACAGTGATTTATGGCCGAGTGAAACAATTGGTCAGTAATTTTAGAAAAAAGAAAAAAAAAACATTTTAGTGAATCAGTCAGTCACAAGAGAGCAATAAAATGTCAATCTCTAAAATAATCGATCATCATTCACAAGTGTCAGCTAAAATACGAATACCAGCGGTCAGGGTAATAAAAACGTCCTTTTACTCTTTTTTTTAAAAGTAAAATCATAGCAGTTAAAAATATTTGGTAACGAAGAAAAATAAATGAGCTTATGTCGTTGTTTTGTTGTTTATTTTATTAAGGTACCTTCATTAAATCGCTGAAAAACAGCAAGGTATGAAGAAAAAAGGCCCAAATTTTATTAAAAACTTTTTGCATCAAAATATTATATTTTTAAGAGCAAAGATCAAATGGTAAATTTTCGTTTTAGGTGCCTACGGATTTTTCCGCTTCAAATTTATCCAAAATAGCATTATTTCTGTGCAAATGTATATGCTGAACTCAAATCAACAATTAGTTATTGAAGAAACTGACCTTTTTTGCTTTGAAAGTCCATAAAAAAAACGAACTATATCTCGCACTTTTTCTCTCACGTAACTCTCACGAAGTCATGTAATTAACTGCAGAATGACGTTCTACGTAGGCAAGAATTTTAGTGGAATTTCGTCCTTTACTGAAACATCCGGCGATGCAGTTCCTGTTTTGAAAGTAATAAGCGTAGAAATACAATAGCACATTACTTTAATTACCGGAAGTACATCGCCGGAAGTATCAGTAAATGAAGAAAAAGCTGCCAAAAATCGATCACATGCGCAGTCCGTCATTCTTCAGTTAATTACATGACTTCGTGAGAGTTACGGGAGAGAAAAAATGCAAGATATAGTTCGTTTTTTTATGGACGTTTAAATAAGAAAAGGTAAGTTTCATCAATAACGAACACTTGATTTGAGTTCAGCATCTATATTTGCACAGAAATAATGCTATTTTAAATAAATTTGAAGGGGAAAAGCGACGGGACTTAAAATGAAAATTTACCGATCAAATTATTTTTAATTTAAAAAAACAAAGTTTTAAACCTTTCTAACACATTAAACATTTTGGTAGAAAATCTTGTTTGAATGTTCATTAGTGGGTGACCAAATCGTTACGAGAGTTTGCAATGGAAAATGTAATATTACGTAACTCTGTTTTTTGTTTATTTATCTTTGTTTTACATCGCTACCCCGCTGCACGTAAATTCATAAAATTTCAAGAAATTAGATTTTGTTGGCAAAATTGGTTTTATTGGTTAAAGGTTACAAATCCTATGTCATTCAACATTTAACCGAAACACAAAAAGTAAAATTGCACACCCGCAAAATCGGATAAGAACGACTGAAAACATTTTGGCAAAACCCAGACCAAGGCAAAAATTCACAATCAAGTGTGAAATTTAATTTTGCCAAATAGGAAAAGGGGTGACCCTGTGCTGAAAGAAAAAGACGAAGCCAAATTCCGCGATCAGGTGTTAAATTTATTTTCTAATCAGTGACGGGAAGCAGTTTGTAAAAATGGGAGAAAAGCGAAGAGGGAAGGAAAAGTCGGCTAGATGGGAGTACAGAGAGACGAAACGCAAATTAAAGAAATTTTAGTTTGCTGACCGGGGCGTAATGTCGCGTCACCTATTCGTTATCCTTCTTCACCGATGCTAATTTCTTTTACCTCTTTTTCTCCATCCTCATTCTCGTGGTCAACGACAACGACAATAACAAGATACTTTAACTGACTCCTAAAAAATAAAGTCCGATGAGTACAATTTCCTTTATTGCTTCACCTTCTTTTTCACTTTCTCGCCGTTCAAAAAAAAAAAAAAAAAAAAAAGGAATGTAACACAGACTTTATTAGTAACCTGTTAATCTTTCTTCAACCACACATTTTGCTACTATCAACTATAAGCTCTGGATTCATTTAACTCCTTACTACTATTTCTCTGGAATATTTAGTTACGTCCATTTTTTCTTTGAGCATTTAACTGTTACAAATTAACTACGTAGATTTTTCTCTTTGAACATTTACTTCTTACAAATTTGTTATTCTGTTTAGTTAATAAAATTTTAAATTAAAATATAAAACGAAATATTTTATTCTTCCATATTTCAATCTTCTGATATTTTGTTGAGGGGACTTCGGTTGTGGTTAGCGCAAGGCTAATTTCTTAACCATAGTCGAGGCTCCTACATGATAAACGCAGGACTCATTGGGAAATGTAAATCATTTATATATATATAACCGTTTGGTCTACTTTTTAAAATTGCAATAAAGCTTAACTAATTATTTAATTGCTTCAATATAAATTAGGACATTATAGTCTGAAGAAAAATTCGATTAATGAAATTTTAAAAGAACTGTTTTCATTTTTTTAAAATTATAACGCTATGAAGTTTCAAAAATATTTTAAAGACATGTAGACTTTAGGTTAAGCTATTAAGTGAAGCCTATTTATTTATCAAAAATTGAAAAGTTTAATATATTTGATCGAGCCATCGTATTTTAAAATAATTTGTATTTTTTTTAAAAGTTAGCGTATCGCAAATGTATATTTTATGTTTACAAGATTCTTAAAACCGAAAATTAACTTATGTTTGCAAATCTGTTGATCGACTAAAAATGGCCGAAATATTTTAAATTTTAAAAATCTCAAAATTTTAGATACCAATCCATATAATTTCTGTTTGAAATACACCAGAGTATTTTGCTTACTGGAAATAGTAAATTTAATCATTTAGCTTTTAATTAAACCTAAAATAAGTGAGAGTTACGGGAGAGAAAAAATTCGAGATATATTTCGTTTTTTTTATGGACTTTCAAAGCAAAAAAATTAAGTTTCTTCAATAAATAATTGTTGATTTGAGTTCAGCATATACATTTGCACAGAAATAATGCTATTTTGGATAAATTTGAAGGAGGAAAGCGAAAGGAATTAAAACGAACATTTACCAAATAATTTAAATTAACTCTTCATCCTACAGCACGAATGCTGGTGTCCCACAGGGCTCTATCCTGGGCCCGACGCTCTTCCTTATTTTCATCAACGACCTCCCAGATGAGATCAGTTCCCAAGTAGGCATCTACGCAGACGACAGCACAATATACTCCCACACCAGTAAGAAACCTGTCGTGGCGGACAGACATAATCTCGCTGCTGACCTTGAACGGGATCTACACTCTGTGGTGAATTGGGGCAAGAAGTGGCTTGTCAATTTCAATGCGTCTATGACCAAGCTGTTGTCTGTCAACCATCACAGGCAACCTCTCCTGCCTCCCATAAGCATGGACCAAGCGATTCTCCCTGAGAGCAACACACTACGCCTCCTCGGCCTTACCCTCTCCTCAGACCTCAAATGGAACCACTATATTGAATCCATAGCAAAATCTACTGCTAAGAAGCTTGGGTCACTATGTCGATCCAGGATGTTTTTTTCCGCCTGAATCCATCCTGCATATATACAAGTCAACCATCCGTCCGTGCATGGAGTACTGATGTCATTGAGAATGAGGACTTTTAAGCTTCAAAAGTGTGGTAATGTTTTCAAAAATACTTTCACCTTGATGATTTTTAACACTTTCCTAATTTAAGGTCTTCGAATTATTTCCCCAGGCTCTTAGAGAACGTTTTCACCATTCTTCCAATGATTGGCACGAATGCTAACTTCATGTTCCACAACAGTTTCAGATCTCTAAGGTAAAAACAGAATAGACTATTGGGTAAGATGGAAAAAAAAAAAAAAATACCCCACCACAAAAAAACAAAAACAAAAAAAAACAAACAGTTGTAATTAGAATCATTAAAGGACAAAATTGTGATTTTTTAGACACATAATGAGGAAATAAAGCCTGGGGAATTTAACACTCACAGGAAATATCCAGGGCAAAAAAAAGCCGTAAAACAGCTTATGATCTATCTAACGAGTTTCTATAAATAGATCGCAGAAAAGACACCGGGAAGAATATGCAAAAAATAGAAACAATATTTACAACTATAAAAGATAAGCTGTGGAGAGCCATGATCGCCACTCACTAAGCAGACAAGGAATATTAATATAGATTTAGTTTATATTTCGAATAATAGAGCCGTGTGCAGAGAGATAATAGGTTATTTCTGTTTTGCCAATAAATATTTATATTTTATTAAAAAAATCTTATTTAAAATTCTTTTATGTTATTTTAACCGCAATTATTCCTAGAATATTTATTAGATTTTCAAGATTTTATTTATTAAATTTTTCACAATTTGTTTTCCCTTTTCCAATACAAATTTCTTTTTCTCTTGAATTGGGATTTTTATCTTGACATAAAAAGGAAAAATACTTTATCATTTTTTGCAATGGTACCAGCTTTGGATATGCGTGATCTTTAGCGAAATAAAAATGACTTGAGATTTGACAGGAGATCTTTTTCTAATTATATCCAGGCTAAGCGCGCGATATAGCATGTCTCTAAAAAGACCCGAAGGTACTTTTATTAACATGAAAAATCAAAACCAATTTTCTTGCAAATTTATTCATAAATATTAAGAAAACAAACATACACCCAATCTTAATTCTATATTTTCCCCCTTTTTATTATTATACCTGCCGAAATCGTATATTGATTCAGAATCAGTCAGTTAATTGCCATATGTGATACACACATGGGCGATCATGTCTCTTTCGATCCATCACTTACTAGGTAGTTTTTCCCGCAGTAGGGTGCCATTGCTTCTGCAGGATAAACCTCTGCCCAGTCAGTCATGTCTCTTTCGAGACATGATCGCCCAAAGCGTGTATCACATATAGCAATTAACTGTTTAACGGTTTTAAATCTCACCATCCTTGAATTGTCATGAAGCTGACTTCTCGATATTATCAGTCAAGAGGAGGCGACCTTAGCGTACGGCACCTTTTGAAAGGGCCTGAAAACCATAGCACGTATTGACTCAAGCCTTGTGAGTGAAACTGGGTAAACTCATTGTGCTAGCTTCAGATCATAAAGAATCGGGACCGAGGGTTTGATCGTGCTAGCCTTATTCAGACTTTTAATCACTCTGAATAACGTGTTTTCTCCTCGAAACTGAAACTAAGTTCTCCTCAGCATCAGTCAGACAATTAAGAGCCATACGTGATACACGCATTGGGCAATCATGTCTCGAAAGAGACATAACTGACTGTGCAGAAAATTATCCCGCAGTAGGTTGCCATTACTTTCTGTGGTAGACAGGTTCCCAGCCAAGGCTACAGAGCCCAATCTGTTCTATTATTTAACTCATAACTAGAGGGGGAAGAAATGTATTATATTATTAAGTAATAATTAGTGGTGGATCAGTTTATTACTTCAAAACAATATAAAATTGATCCCCCACTTTCTGCCCAGTAGAAGCCTTAATAATGTTTTCAACTATTAGATTCTTCAGTCAGTTAAGTGCCACAAGTGATACACGATTGGGCAATCATGTCTTGATAGAGATATAAATGACTGGGCAGAAGATTATCCCGCAGTAGGTTGCCATTATTTTCTGCGGTAGACTGGTTGCCAGCTAAGGCTATAGAGCCCAATCTGTCGTATTATTTAACCCCTAACTGGAGGAAAGAGACGGATTAATACCATTCCAAATGGTATTTGTGTGTAAGTGAATGCTAGGAATTCAACTAGATTTCGAACTCGGCTCCTCGATTTGTCGATATTCACTGCACCACTACGCACATCCCTCCTCAGTATTGTTGCAGTATAGACGACAGTTGAACCCTGTGGGGTTTTGTTCAAACGAAAAATGGGACTGATTAGGTGTCTGCAACAGGGATTGGTTTGCCGTCCTAGTAGACAGTAATCCACAAATATGAGCCATTATATTAAACAAACTGATCTTCTTTTGGACATCGAAATGATGTGGGTTGTCAGAAGGTAATTCGTACAGCAGAGAAAAATAGCCATTAATATAGAAGTGAAAAAGAGTGTGTAGCCCTTAATTTATCCACACTCTGAAACATCTTAAATATGGCGTACAGAAATTAAGTATATATATATATATATATATATATATATATATATATATATTTCTAAACATATACTGCTAAATATAAGAGACAATGAATGTCTATTATGTTTAATCACGAGCCGTTCTAAACGTTGTATTTTGGTTTTAATTCAGTTGAAAATAAAGACAAAAATTCTGCAACTGAAGAATTTTAATTTCAACTGAAATTAATGCCAAAATATTTGCAGCCTCGATACACTATATATATATATATATATATATATATATATATATATATATATGTCTCTATTAATCGTTAGTTGGGGACGTAGAAAGTGAAGAGAAAAATCTATTAAAAATGCCAGAGAAACAACAGTAGATAAGTTAATGGGTAATCCTTTATCTTTCTTTCTTCTACGCCCCCTCTGCGTTGGTTTTTTTCTTATCGATCTCTCGCGCTCATTCTCAAGTCCCGTAAACTCCAAAAAGGGAATACCGGGCCACAGTCTTAGAACGTTAGACATTGCTGCAGTGATTTCCATAAGGAGTCGGTTTTCCTATCGGATGGAGTTGCTATCTCCGTGAAAAAATGAGTAACATTACTGAAACAAGTCACACAGAAATGTTTTTGGGATTCGATCAACAATCAGGCAGAATTATTCCAGTTAAACTGAAATTAAAAATTGTTTAATATATCCATTATAGTGCTATTCACGCCAAGGCCTCAAAAGAAGACTAAATAGATACATTTTGTAGTATCTAAACTTATATATAAATGTGTGTCTGTGTGTGTGTGTGTGTGTCCATTACCTATAGACTCTGAAACGGCTGAACCGATTTTCTTGAAAATTTACACAGTTGTATTATAAGCGTCTGCGAGTGTTCTTAGATAGGTTTTGTGTCGAGATACCCCCAATAAATATCGAAAATCAATAATCGAAAAGATCGGGTGATACAATGAGTGGTCAGATTTTAATCAAATTTGATACACTCATAGAAAAGACATAAGAAACGATATTCAGAAGTTTCAAGGTTGCAGTTCTGACAATAATGCAGAAAATCGATTATGTATATATATATATATATATATAAGGAAAGATATTTGTGTGTGTGTCTGTTGATCCTCCTGCATGTCTGTATTTTTTCAGCCCTTTTATTTTAGTTTTTGCTTCGGGTTTGGCTCTAAGTCGGTTTTATTGTAGTTCTTAGTCTCAGCCATGATACCATTTACTCAGAGGACTTATTTAGCCTTCAAAATTCAGTTTATGACGAGAAAAAATTTATTTGATATCGATACCAGGAAATCAAAATTTGACTTTCTCCATTCATTTTTCTTTCAGTCTACGGTTTGTCTTTAACTGGAAACAACTATTGCTTTTTAGTCTTTCGTGCCAACGTCCAAAGTGTCTGAGCTCCATGACCATGGATTAGTTTTAAAGCTTTCATTACACCCGAGCAACGCCGGGCTATACTGCCAGTACTAGATAATTCTAAAAGCCAGTGGTAAGTCGCTGAAAATTATAATCATTATGGGAGGTCTGAATGTTTCTTATTGACTTTTTTAACATAAGATTCACCCTGCAGAAGGCACAGGAGTCACTAGTGGTAGTTTATATGGATAGGAGGGAAGATAACGGTTAACTGTAGAGTTGAAGCAGTTAAGCTTGTAATGATCGGAGAAACATTTTCTTGGGAGCATATCGTAGTTAGTAGTGATTCACAAGAAATTGTTCGAATAGAATGTACTCCTCATCTCCTCATCCATAGAATACGGATGAAACGTAGGTTGTTTGATACTCTTTAATTGGCATGTGAAAGGGAAGGTGTTGAGCAGCTAAGCAGTCCTCATTTCAGATTAGGAAACCGCAACGAACATAGTAAAATGGTATACAATACTTGATTCCCAAAACGCCATTGTGGGCATAGAAAAACATACATTCTAAAAAATTTCTTTATTGCCGATCATGCGAGTGATCACTATCCAAACGTATTGAATCTCCCAATGAATTGCAGAAATCAGCAGGTTTCAAGACGACTCAGTTTGAAAACATGCATTCTAATTTGGTGAAGAGCAATATAAGCTAGGATTTCAAAATAAAGTACCTCATGGAGTCATCGTTTAAAGGGAACATCACAGAAGTAAGACATCAAAAAATAAGCGGATGACAGATAAAAATCTCGATTACAAGAACCCTTAAGAAACATCTTGATTGAAAATACGATTCAAATCACATTATCAAACACATCTAGCGATAAGGGAGGCTTTATATATAAAACAATTTTCTTCTACCATCAACCTTACATTATTAAAACTGGAAATGGAGTTTTGAAAGTTGTTTTTTTTAAATTGACACAGATTCAAGCGATATCAAGCTCCTTTTCAAAAACAAAATTTATTTGCGTTAGAGTCGAATCATGAGGATAAAACAACACCAAAAAACTAACATCCTTGAGAATGGCCAGTGAAGTAGCTGAAAGCGCTTGGAAAGTCAATTATGGGACAGTTTTACATTCCTTATCTGCAGGAAACATGTAAGAATACTGAAAAAATTAAATAAAAAAAGTCTTCACCATAAACACACACACACACACATATATATTTAGCGTATCAAGGTAGCAGATAATTTGCTAAACATATATTGTTAAGTATAACAGGCAATGAATGTCTGTTATGTATAATAATATCTGATAAGCCATCTTAAGAGAGGCTACATGGACGATAACAAAAAGACATCCACCATTAAAGATGATTTTATCTTGTGTTGACATAAAATATTGCTATGCAACGATAACAATCACCGAATAGCAGACGCAGTTTGTAAATTTGTAATGCGGTTCTAGGCCGTCACATGTGAGCTGAAAGCTTAGAAGCAGCATAATAAAAAATATTCAAATGTTGGACGATTTTTGTTTTTATTTTCACCTGAAATTAAAGCCAAGCTACGATGCTTAGAACGGCTGATGATTAAACATAATAGACATTCATTGTCTCTTATATTTAACGCATATATATATGCATATGTATGCCTGTATGTATATATATATATATATATATATATATATATATATATATATATACACATGTTTGTGTGTGTGTGTGTGTGTGTGTGTGTGTGTGTGTGTGGCCTAATTAACTTAGGCCAAAAGCATATTACGGAGTTGTTAATAAAAGTTTGTCCATTAAAATCCACAGGGTGCAATGGGGAAAATTGTAGCCATTTTACATTTTCCCCCATGCCCATTATTTATTTTTTAGTAGGGTCGGTTGGGCACTATCTGTGAGAAAAAGAGCACCATGATGCAATTCATTCAATCAGAAATTCGGAAACAGCATGTTGTACTGCTTGGCATTTGGGCCGGATGCTTCAATACAAACATTTCACGAGTGTTAATGTTTCAATCTGAAGAGGGGCAGAGAATTTGGAAAGAGATGATATAACCAGTCAACATCGTCGTGTTTGATACATCACTATGACTGGATCAAGAAAGTTGCTGCTTGAAGACTATACATCTGGCGACAAGACTCTGAAAACACGCCGCACATGGAGGAGAACATAGTGATGTCTGTCAGACAATTTGTGCGAGCACATTATCCATTACATCTGGCCGTCTAACTCCCCAGAATGAAGCTAATTTTTTGGGGTGCAGCTGATCAGGAGACCAACAAAACTGGTAGCACCAAAGATGAACTGATCGCAAGGATTATAGCAGAATTCACCGACTTAAACATGAAGACCATAGAGAAGAGTTGCAGGAGATTCTGCAGTCATTATACCCTGTGGTTAAAACCAATACAGATATTATCAAATAATTCTACTCTTTAGTAATTTAAGATATTTTTGTGTAATTTTGGTAAATTTTTTTTTTTAATCATTTCACCCCGAGCAAGGCGGAAACGCCACTGATGTGCAGGGGCTACATAAATGTAAAAAGATTAATTAGAAAAGAGTGAGGAGTACAAACTAGTTAGAAAGGAACAATAGAAAGCTATCTGTCAAAATGAGATTACAATGTTATTTTCATATTTAATTTTGACTAAAATACATCCATCGCACCATGTACTTTGTGAGAATCGGATAATGTCAAGGAGATACATTTTTTGAAAATACAACTGGGCCACGGCAAGTTAAGAATAGAAGTTAGAAACTTGACGTACGCTTCATTTATTTTTATAGATCCGGCATCAAGTAAAGAAAGAGGAAAATAGATGTTGCGAAAAATAGATTGAGGAAAAGACAGGAAAACGGAAAACTAGACAATGCTGTAAGACTTTAAATCTGACAAAGAATCTCCTTAAAAATATGTTTAGATATTGTGAAGTAGGCCACACACAAACCTTTCCTCACTATATATATATATATATATATATATAGATACACTTTTAAACCAGAGGAATGAGTTTGTTAGCAAGTATTGTCATAGATGTAGATTTAAATTTACTTAATATGGTATTAACTAAATCCCTTCCTTCCCGTATCGTTATATTAATTTTTAACATACATATATATATTAATTTTTTATCGTTTCATCTCCAGCAAGGCAGCACTACCACTTGTTCGCAGGGGACTACATAAGAGGTTAGCGAAAGTTTACACGTGGAGATAGAATAAAAAAGAACGGGTTACAGGGGGTATCAGAGAAAGAGAAAACAGAAGGCAAGGATACTGGAGAGAAGAGAGTTACGGGAGAGTAGAGTGAGAAGTGAGAGAATCAAGATACAGTGGGTGTCACGGAAAGGATTGGAGTCAAGAAGATACAATGGGTGTCACGGAAAGGATTGGAGTCAAGAAGATAAGCGAGAGCAATTGACGTTGCATTTAAATTTTTGAAGATTGTCGTTATCAGGGAAGGGAGTTCTACAAACAGGAAGTACGAGAAAAGCAGTTATTTAGCAGAAAAGGCATATATATTAGCAGTATAAGGATGGGACTTTGTTGCCAGTCTAATTACTCGGGTAAATTTGTGTAGAGAGTGCCCTAGGGAGCTAAACTCGTTGTAGCAGAAACCGGAAACATATTTGTATAAAAGACAGAGAGAAACCACATTTCGTCGATGAAAAAGGGTTCGTCATCTATGACATTTCAGATCATCCTTTGGATTTTGTCGATAACCACAAGATGAATATCAGGGGCGCCTGACCAGATATGACAACAGTATTCAACGCAGGAGCGGATGATGAATTCAGGCGAAAAAAAAATTCCTTGCTCAACAAAGTAACCCACCCTTCCTAGCAGTAGGTTTAGCTATTGATTCAATGTAGTCCTACTACTTGAGGTCGGCTGTGAGAGTACGGCCAAGCAGACGCAGTGTATTACTAGTTTGACAGGGTTAGGAAAGATTGTCTATGGTGGTTAAAGTATAACAGTTTCGTTTTGGAAACATTAACATTTACAAACCGTTTCCTACTTCAGTTTACCAGAGATTGGAGGTTTGTTCCAAGATCAGCAGCGCGATTAGCTTTGTCAGCCTTGGTAGATTTCTTACTGAAGCGGAAGAAAATAATGGTTTCGTCATCGTAAATAACTACTGGATGTGCGTTGTGGTAGAGTGGATATCGGCTCGGAACGTAGAAGCCGGGGATCCGAGTTCGAATTCCAGTTGAATCCACTGTATTCACTTACGCGCAAATACCCTTGGGAAAGGTATTAATCCGTCTCTTCCTTCCAGTTGTGGATTAAATAGCAGGACAGATTGGGTTCTATAGCCTTGGTCGGCAACCAGTCTACCGCAGAAAGCAATGGCAACCTACTGCGGGATAATCTTCTGCCCAGTCAGTCATGTCTCTTTCGAGACATGATCCCCCAAGCGTGTATCACGTATGGCAGTTAACTAAATAACTAAATAACTACTACGGATCTAATCTCATCAGGGAGTTCGTTAATGAAGATTAAAAAAAGTGTCAGGCCCTGGCGAGCACCCGCGTTCGTAAGATAAGATCTAGGGGCCCGCCTGTTCTATACAACCTTCATTTCGTGGGTTGATAGGAAATATTGAATCAAATCAAACAAGCGTCCAGTTTTGCCAAAACCCTGTAGCTTATGCAGAAGGCCAGTGTGTCAGACTCTCTTCAAATGCTTTGGTCAACAGCTCTGGCTTCGCCGTTCTTATCAAGAGCCTGAAATATAAGTTCGAATTTAATTTTATAGACGTGATAACCTTTAAGTTTATTCCTAACGTTTATCCTTGACCTCTTGGGTAAGCTGCCTGACTTACTTCTCTCAGCTTCTATCAAATAAACTAGTGCAGCTAATTCACTCTCCCGACTATTCTTGCCTCTTTTCTTTTCTTAACAGCTCTTTGTTTCCTGTCACACTGAAAATTGTTCATTATGCGCCTTGGCGGGGTTGATAGAGTGGAATAGGAGAGCTTGTCGAAAAGGGTATTACCCAAATAGAAAATACTGAATTAACGCATGAAATATATATATATATATACACTACCGTCCATAAGTTTGGGACCACCCAAATTTTTAGCAGAATCAGACTCGCCGAGTTTGTATTTTTTGTTATTCTTATGTAGATGTCAAGGGAAAAAAAGTATTCTTTTTAACTTTAAAGTAAACATTTACTCAGTTTGCTACTTGACTCCTCTTATTGTGATCAAGTTTTTGCCAAAAATTCAGATTTATTCAGATATTATAATTAAGGTATAATTTACTTTTGTAAACCATATTACTACAGTATAAATGGCAAGGAAGAAACAGATTAGCATTGAAAAAAGAGCTCAGGTTGAAATTCTTTCAAAAGCAGGTTATTCTGAACGTGTTATTGCTAAAACATTAAGCCTATCAAAAAATGGCGTGCATTATTGCCTTCAACGACTTCATGAAACTGAATTAAATATTGACAGAAAAAGATCTGGTAGGCGAAGAGTAACATCTGGTGTCGAGGATAGACATTTGATCATATCTAGCAAGAGGAATAGAAGGAAAACCGCCCTGGAATTAACAATTGAAATTAATTCTACTTAGCAACATCCAGTATCTGTTACGACTGTTAAGAGACAACTTCATCCTGCTGGGCTTAAAGGCTGAGTAGCAGTTAAGAAACCACTATTAAAGAAAGAGAATAAGGGATGAAATTGATCGTACAGTTCGAAATAAACTTCTTAAAAATGAACAAATGTTGTTTAAATGCTTGCAGGATGCTTGGAAATCACTTTCATCAACTTATTTTGATAAGTTATTAGAAAGAATGCCAAGGATTTGCTCTGCAACAATAAAGGCTCATGGTGGTTTCTTTGATAAAAAGAAAATATGAATTAACTTTAATTAAATCTGAAATAACTCTATGTTAATTTTGGTTTTAATTATTGTACAATTGTGAGCAACAATGAAATATATCTATATTTGTTCTTCTCAGACATAAATTTTATTATTTCTTTCTCTTAGAGAATAAATCTAAGTGGTCCCAAACCTATGGTCGGTAGTGGATATTGATGTTTTTGAAGCAAGTTCACTTCAGACAAGCTACCGAGACACCCCCCCCACAACCAGAGAGAGAGAGAGAGGGATAGAGAGAGAGAGAGAAAGAGAGAGAGAGAGTTTGCCCAAAAATGTATCTCATAAAACTGATTACAGCCAACGTTTCAGTAGTTCTATGCACTAATAAACGCTTGGAAAATAAAGGCAACCATTTTGAACATCTGTGATTGTAAAGTCCGATGGTAACTTGTATTAATCTCGTGATATAAGACAATTACAATTTCTTTATTTTTCCTTATTTTATGGTCCTTCCATCTCAAACAAGTCAGCACAGTGCGCAGGGGGTGTCACAATGAAAGGAGAGCGGAAAGAACGGAGAAAGGATAAGGGAAAGATGGAAATCAAAGAGATAAAAGAAGGTAAAGAATGTTGCATTCAATCATTTGAAGAGTGTTGCTAACAGCGGATGTGCGTTGTGGTGCAGTGGATATCGGCTCGGAACGAGAAATCGGGGAGCCGAGTTCGAATTCCAGTTGAATTCATTGCATTCACTTACGCGCAAATACGCTTGGGAAAGGTATTAATCCACCTATTCCTTCCAATAGCAACCTACTGCGGGATAATCTTCTCCCCAGCCAGTACTGTCTCTTTCGAGACATGATTGCCCATGCATGTATCACGTATGACACTCAACTGACTGATCTAACAGAGAAACAAAAAGAGAGTTCCACAGGCAGGAAGTGCGAGAAAAAGAACTGAAGAGTAGAAATGGCTGTTAGAAATATATATATATAAAAGGCAAGATGTTTGTGTGTGTGTGTGTGTCTGTCTGTCTTTTATACATATCCAGAAATTTATCCGATTCTCACCAAACTTCACACAAATATTCTTTAGGCTTCCGATCAGGTCAGGGGCTACTTATTTTTTTTTCCGATTTACCTCTATATCGAAAATCGATACCCTAATATCCAATCAGGTCTGATCAAGATCAGGATTTCTGCCCTTTTATCGTGGTTCTTGCTGCAGAATTTGATCTAACTTGGTAAAATTATAGTTTTTAGTCTCAAACATTAGTAGATCTTCTCAGACAACTTATTTTGCCCGAAAATCCATACCCCCGATATTCTATCAAATCTGATCAAAAACCGATATTCAGCCATCAATATGGCTCATTTTCTCCAATTTTTCTCCAGACGGGTACGATAGGTTTTGATGGGCTTACTTAGGTTAGTTTATTCTTGAATGACTTATTTGACTTCGATATTGGAAATCGATATCTAGATATCTCATCGGGTCTGATCAAAACAAGGTTTTCAGCCTTTTTATTTCGGTTTTTGCTTTGAGTTTTGCTCTAAGCAGGTATAATTGTAGTTCTTAGTCTTAACGTTGTTTGTACCAACGTCCAAAGAATCTGAGCTCCAGGACCATGGATTAGTTTCAAAGCTTTCATACCTCGGAGTAACGCCGGGCTATACTGCTAGTATATATAGTACTGTGCACAAGTATTAGGACAAAATATTTTATTTTTTAAGAGACATATTGATAGAAAATAAACAATTTAATTAAAGTAAATTAAAGTTAATTAAAGTAAAGTTAGCGACTAAAGAAACGTTACGACTGTTTTGCAATGGAAACGTAATGATAGCATAACCTACTTTTTTTCGGTGACAAACACATTAATTTGGAACGCAGATAAAAGTTTTTTTTATTGTAAATTTCTAAGAGTAAGCAATTATTATTTGACTGAAATCAGATAAAGGTAAGTTTCTATTTTAAAAATTGACTTAAATGACGTGTCAGCGAGTTATTTTTATTTATGCAAGATTTTTAAACAGAAATTTGGCTACTATTTATGTACTGTTTAAGTAATATGTGGATCAATCAAAAATGGTTGGAAATAAATTATTTTTTTTTTCAAATCAGAAAAAAAAATTAGATTAAAATCAATATAATTTCGGTTTAAAATACACCATCGTATTTTCCTTACTGGAATTAAAATTTAATCTTTTGGCCTTTATTAAAGCTAGTTTTAAAGCATGAAAATAACTTATTTATTTTTAAAATTTCAGTGTGAATTTAGGTATCAAAAATGGATGGAGGTACCTATTTTTATTATATCATTTTTCCCTTCAAGTTACATGTGATATCTATTCTAGCTTTTGCTGCTGTTAAAACTCCTAAAATGAGATAGCGCTTGTGATTTGGTATGGTTCTTTCTCTGTAATTCTGTATCGCTAACTCTAATGTACAAAATAGAATGAACTTATACAAATCTCAGGATTTACTCACTCAAATAATTTTTTTTTTTTAGTTACGTTTGGCAGAAAATTACATAAAAGTAAGAATATATGGTACTTATTTATGTCAAACTAGCAGTATAGCCCGGCGTTGCTCGGGTGTAATCAAATCTTTTATATATATATATATATATATATATATATATATATATATATAAATTCGATTTTCTGCACTATTGTAAAAACTGCAACCTTGAAACTTCTGAATATCGTTTCTTACGTTTTTTTCTCCAGTGTATCAAATTTGATTAAAATCGGACCACTCGTTTTATAACCCGAATTTTTCGATTATCGATTTTCGATATTTATCGGGGGTACCTCGACACAAAACCTAGCTAAGAACACTCGCAGAGGCTTATAGTATAACTGTGTAAATTTTCAAGAAAATTGTTCCAGCCATTTCGGAGTCTATAGGTAACGGATACACACACACACACACACACACATAAAATTCCATTTATAAATAAGTTTAGATAGATTTATATTTAGATATTGGCCATACATGTAATCGCCCAAATTCTTAAAGAGTGTGGCCTAACAGGAACGGGCACATTTGATTCCCAGTTAATGGTTTTCTCCCTAAGAAAAGTTTTTTTGTTTACATTATTTATATTCTTTGAAATGTATCTCTATTGTCACATAAACAACTTTTCGGCCGTTGTACGCTCCGACATTCTTCATTTGATTGGAATTTCGAACCGAGCTTTTTATTTCGATCATATACATTGTTCTTGTTCTATGAGTCATGCCTTTTCCATATATTTTAGTTTTCTCTATTTAATTCAAATCTGTAAGCGTTTGTCCACTACGCTGTAACCAGGTATTGAACACACAACTCTCTTTTTTCAAAAACACATGGACCAATAGATAAAAGCGTTGGTTAGATCCAGTGACTTATCTAAGGAAGTTGTGAGTTCAATACTTGGCTACAGCAGTGGTGGACAAAAAAAAAAAAGTATAAATCTATTGGTGCTGGATCCGGTTAGGATTGAAGATATAAAAACTCTCAGCTTGAAGATCATATATTTTTCTGGGTTTCTTTTACCGAAAGTGTCCTTGCATTGTTATACTAGAGAATAGCACATCTCTCTCTCTCTCTACCAGATCGGGACAATTCCTATGTGATTATTTGTTTAGCCGAATCAAACGTTGGCAATAAGCGCCTACGTTGATCGTGCTTTGGTATTCTTGTATCTCAAGTTAAGACGACGAAGATTTTCCGAACAAGATTTCTCGATTATTTAGAGCCGTATATGTAAAATGTACTTTTAATTATAAAAAAAAAAACCCACAGAGCATCTACTCAAATACGAGTAGTCATTAAAAATAATGTTTAAAAAAATAAATTAAAATATTATATTACACTTTACGGGAAGAAAACTGAGGAAATCAAGAAAGACGATAAGGAAGGTCGATAAATGAAAAGTTGTAAAAGATCTAATGCGAATCGAAAGGAAGAACAATTGAATGGAAAAATGGAAGAAGAGGATCTAGAAAAAAAACAAAAAACAAAGACAGACAAACTGGCTCACTATTTTGAATTACTCATTTTCCTTTTTGATCTTTTAAAGTGAACGAAGTTTTATTTTTCTTTTGAGTTTGAATTTAGTTTAACGGTATATCTACCTCTGTTGGTTATTTAATGCCAAAAAGTGAACGTTTTAAGGTATGTTTTTCAATGTTCGATTATAGTAAAAAGGTTGATTTAGTCAGATTTTAATGAAAAGTTTTTGTTTTTATTCTTTTTTATTTTAGAAAACTGAAATTGTCTTCTAGTTTTATATTCAAAAATGTTTTGCTGAGAATATTTATTTCCCTGAAAAATGCGTTATGGTAATAATTTTTATTAAAAAATGTATTTTTATAATATTTTTCCTTCAAAAATATATATTTTTCTATAGAAGTCAATTTTTTACGTATATATTTCTATAAAAGTTTATTTTTATACTTTCATAGTATTTTAACCCCAGTTTGGGTGTTAACTAATACCCCATAGCTGGGACCCTAACAGGTGCTACCATTCCGGGTCAGGTTGGGCCTGAGATCAACAGCAAATAAGATGTGTTTCCATGCTCCTCACAACGTTCCAATCAGAGGCCTTGCAGCCGGATGCAGTTTACCGTCATGCTTATTTTTCTTTTGGATATGGACTCACACATTACACTTGAAGGAAGGTCGACAAGAATGGTGAAGCCCGAACTGTTGCCTTGGATATCTCTAACGCGTTCGACAGAGTTTGGCATGCTGGCCTTCTATGCAAACTGCGGAGCTATGGTATAACTGTACATTTGTTTGAACTAATCCAGTCATTCCTCTCTAACCGCACAATGAAGGTGGTATTAAACGGACATGCCTCCCAGAACTACCATAGGAACGCAGGTGCCCCTCAAGGCTCTATCCTAGGTCCTACGCTCTTTCTGATATACATTAATGATCTCCCTGATTACATAAGATCCCAAGTAAGTATGTACGCCGATGACACCACAGTTTACTCTCGCCTCGACCAAAAATCTGGTGTAGGCGATAAAGCTATCCTTGCAGCCGAACTTGAAAAGGGCCTCCAATCCGTAGTGTACTGGGGTAAGAAATGGCTCGTAAATTTTAATGCTTCTAAAACGAAGCTACTATCAATTAACCATCATAGACAATCGCACCTACCTCCCATTAGCATGGACCAGGTTTGCTTCCCAGAGAGTAAAACACTACGCCTCCTTGGTCTCACACTTTCAGCGGACCTCAAATGGAATGACTATATCGAATCTATTGCTAAATCCGCTGCTATGAAAGTCGGTTCTCTGTGCAGGGCCCGGAAGTTTTTTCCGTCTGAATCTATCCTGCACATATATAAATCTACCATCCGCCCGTGTATTGAATACTGCTGTCATATCTGGTCGGGTGCCCCTGCAATTCTCCTCGGGCTTCTCAACAATGTACATCGGAGGGTCTGTAATATGATCGATACCGACTTGGCAGACCGCTTGCAGTCTCTCTCTCACTGGCGCGACGTGGCTTCCCTATGTCTCTTCTATAAATACTTTTACGGCTTCTGCTCCGATTAACTTAGATCACTGGTGCCCCCTAGATACGAATTTGCACGAGATACTAGATTAGCAACTAGATCGCACCCTTTTACAGTGAAGCCGATAAAATGCAACCGCAACTTCTACTCCAACAGTTTCTTTTCTCGCACTTCCCGACTGTGGAATTCCCTTCCACACGTTTGCTTCCCCGATGGCTACAATGTCCAGGTGTTTAAATGTAAGGTCAATAGACACCTCCTAACACACTAACTCGCTCCCATTCTTTCAAATACTCTTCCCATCTGCCCAACCCACATCCTCGGTATCCTTACCCATCTATCACCTTCCTTCTGACATTTCCAATATCTAACCACTCTTTCTCTTTAACTTCCCCTATGTAGCCCCATGCGCAATAGTGGCAGTGGAATGCCTTGCTTGGGGTGAAATGATTAAAAAACTAAAAAAATCTAGCATAGTATGGCAATTACCTTTGTGATTCGAAATACAATCGTTGTTCCGTAGTGGAGCGAACCACCGGATGTATCATATGTCAGCTCCCACGACTTCAAGACGATACACTAAAATCGTGCTGGATTTATTTGTAACTGTCATTCAAATCAACCCTCATTTTCATTAGGATAAATGTTATTTTTCAAGTATTAAATAAAACAACGCATATAATCTGTATTCGTTACTTTAATGTTCCTCTGTTGGGAATTTTTGCCGACTACTTGTCAGTTACGGGAGAGACTTGAGTAAATGAATGGAACTTTTCAATCCTAGCAGTTGTAGACCTTTGTGTTCTCTTACAGGTGAAAATTGTCACTGAAAAAAAAAATGGACTGCGAATCTTCTTTTTAACAGAAAATCTCGCCTTCTAGCTAATTGCTAATTCGCCAGTTTACGGTCCAATGAAATAGTGCCATAGACCGTTACACTCTTCTTCATTTTTATTTTTAATGCAACTTTTATATATTTTAAATATGTGGAATTTCAGCAACAGGTATCCAAGAACTTGTGTAGCTCTTTATTAAAATACTAGCAGTATAGCCCGGTGTTGCTCGGGTGTAATGAAAGATTTAAAACTAATCCATGATTCTGGAGCTCAGACTCTTTCGACGTTGGCACGAAAAATCAAAAAGCAATAGTTTTTTCCAGTTAAAGCGAAACCGTAGATTGAAAGAAAAATGAATGGATGTAAGTCAAATTTTGACTTCCCGGTATCGATATCAAATAAGTTTTTTTCGTCGTAAACTAAATTTTGAAGGCTAAATACAGGCAGATAAACAGACAGACAGACAGACACACACACACACACATACACACACATCTTGCCTTTTATAAATATATATTATCGATTTTCTGCACTATTGTAAGAATTGCAGCCTTGAAACTTTTGAATATCGTTCCTTATGTCTTTGTCTATCAGTTTATCAAATTTGATTAAAATTGGGCTACTCCTTTTATAACCAGATTTTTTCGATTATTGAGATTTATCGTGGGTACTTCGACACAAAATTTAGCTAAAAACACTTGCAGACGCTTATAGTACAACTGTGTAAATTTTCAAGAAAATCGGTTCAGCCGTTTCGGAGTCTATAGGTAACGGGGACACACACACACACACACACACACACACACACACAAAAAAAAAGTTCCATTTATGAATAAGTTTTGATATATTTCTTTATTATATTTAGCTAAAATTTATTCACCTCTATTTTACGCATTGTAGAATAGAAAATCGAAGGGCTCGTTAGACAATGATGGACTTTTACAGGTATATACATAAATTATCTTTTCTGGTGATATATAAACATTAATTTTTAATGTGTAAATAGAGTTTAATCTATATATTGAAATCTGAAATGGTAGTATCTATTCGAAGTGTAAATAAAATGATGTTAGGAACTAAACTCAATTGCGACGAGGACGTTGACCGTAATTAAACGTCTGACTTTTTTCACATAAGAAAACCGAATTGAAACTCTTATATTTGATTATATAAAGTATAGGAGTAGTTAAAAGCGACGTTTCTGTTTCACATTCAGAAACTCAAACTACCAGTAATTTTATCTTCGCAGATGTAGGTCGTTTTAAGTAGTATGCTTCTGGCAAAATAGAATTTCTGAAAAGAACTGTTCAAATACGGAATACGAAACCAAAACTTCGCAAGAATTTGCAATACAGACGGTAATATTTACTGAAGAACTTGTAAGCATTCGAGGTGGTTTATAAGTTTTATTTTTTATTTATTTCTTTAACTTTTTTTCGTTTAATTTTGTGTACAATACTCATTTGTTTAACCTTGTTTCTTTCTGAGTTTTTAATTATTTTAATTTTAACTTAATGCTTAGCTTTTGACACCTTCTTTTGTGTGACATTTTCATTCGCTTTTCACTAAACTCTTTCCTTGTCGTCTTTCATTTTTCTTTCTTTATCTCTGCCAGATTCTTTCTTGCTCATATTTTTCTTTCTGCTTTTTTTTTTGTGGGGTGGGAGACTGAGTTTATTTTTATAACTTTCTTCTTTTCTTTCATTCTTTCGTTTTTTCTTTCTCTCAGCATATTTCTTACTTTTTATGATTTTCTTTTCTTTCTTTATTTTAATGTCTTTCTTTTTATGTCTGTCTTTTCCTTTTTATGTATTTCTTCTTTCTTTCTTTTTATGTCTTCCTTCTTTCTTTTTTCTTTCTTTTTATTAGTTTCTTCTTACTTTCTTTCCTTTATGTCTTTCTTTCTTTCTCTTCTTTCTTACTCTCTTTTTATGTCTGCTTTCTATCTTCTTGTCTTCTTTTTTTCTTTCTTTCTTTCTTTCTTTTTTCTTTCTTTCTTTCTTTGTCTTCTTTCTTTCTTTTTATGTCTTTCTTATTTTATATCTTTCTTCTTCCTTTCTTTTTTCTTTCTTTTTATTAGTTTCTTCTTGCTTTCTTTCCTTTATGTCTTTCTTTCTTTTTATGTCTTTCATTCTTTGTCTTCTTTCTTTCTCTCTTTTTACGTCTTCTTTCTTTCTTAATTCTTTTTTCTTTTTATGTCTTTCTTTCTTGTTATGTATTTTTTCATTTTATATCTTTCTTTTTATGACGTTTTGTTGCTTCTTTTTTTCTTTTTATGACGTTTTTCTTTCTTTCTTTTTATGACGTTTCTTTCTTTCTTTTTATGACGTTTTCTTTCTTTCTTTTTATGACGTTTTCTTTCTTTCTTTTTGTAATGTTTTCTTTTTTCTTTCTTTTTATGACGTTTTCTTTCTCTCTTTTTATGACGTTCTTTCTTTCTTTTTATGACGCTTTTTTCTTTCTTTCTTTTTATGACGTTTTTCTTTCTTTTTATGACGTTTTTTGCTTCTTTCTTTCTTTTTATGACGTTTTTCTTTCTTTCTTTTTATGACGTTTCTTTCTTTCTTTCTTTTTATGACCTTTCTTTCTTTCTTTTATGACGTTTTCTTTCTTTTTATGACGTTTCTTTCTTTCTTTCTTTCTTTTATGACGTTTTCTTTCTTTCTTTTTATGACGTTTTCTTTCTTTCTTTTTATGACGTTTTCTTTTTTCTTTCTTTTTATGACGTTTTCTTTCTTTTCATGACGTTTTCTGTCTGTTTATGACGTTTTCTTTCTTTCTTTCTTTTTATGACTTTTTTCTTTATTTCTTTTTATGACGTTTTCTTTCTGTCTTTCTTTCTTTCTTTTTATGACGTTTTTTCTTTCTTCTTATGACGTTTTTCTTTCTTTCTTTTTATGACGTTTTCTTTCTTACTTTCTTTTTATGACGTTTTCTTTCTTACTTTCTTTTTATAACGTTTTTTTCTTTCTTTCTTTTTATGACGTTTTCTTTTCTTCTTTGTTTGTTTCTTACTTTCTTTTTATGACGTTTTATTTATTTATTTCTTTTTATGACGTTTTCTTGTTCCTTTCTTTTTTATGTCTTTCACTTTTTTATGTCTTTTTCTTTTTTATCTCTTTCTCTTTTTAATGTCTTTCTTCTTTCCTTTTTTCTTTCATTTTATATCTTTCTTCTTTCTTTCTTTCTTTTATTGTCTTTCTTTTTTTCTTTCTTGCTTTTTTTCTGTCAGCTTAATTTTACTTATTTATGCATTTCTTTTTATGTTTTTCTTTCTGTCAGCTTCTTTCTTTCTTTTGATATTTTTCTTCCGTTATAACTTTCTTTTTTCTTTCATTATTTCTTTCTTATTTTTTATGTCTTTTTCATGTCATTCTTGCTTTATTTCTTTCTGTCAGATTCTTTAATATATTCTTTGTATGTTTTATTCTTTTCTTTTCTTTCATTCTTTCTTGCTTTCTTCTTTATGCCATTTTTTCTTGATTTCTTTTTTAATGTCAGATTTTTCTTTCTTTTTTGTTTGTTTGTTTTTTTCTTTCTCTCAATTTCTTTCTTTTTCTGTCTTTCTTAACTTTTTAGGCTTACGGACTATCACGTTGAATACACCGGTTCTCGCTCGATCACCGAAGTTAAGCAACGTTGAGCCTGGGCAGTACTTAGATGGGTGACCGCTTGGGAATACCAGGTGCTGTAAGCGCTTAGTGACGGATGTGCGTTGTGGTGCAGTGGATATCGGTTCGGAAAGAGAAATCGGTGAGCCGAGTTTGAATTCCAGTTGAATACCCTGCATTCATTTAAGCACTGGTACCCTTGGGAAAGGTATTAATCCATCCCTTCCCTCCAGTTATGGGTTAAATAACGGGGTAGGACTTTGGGACCCTACTCTTAAAAACAAATCTCAATGAATCTTGATACTCGAAAAGAAAAACGTTGTAAAAATAAAATCAGTCAGTTAAGTGCCATACGTGATACACGCTTGGGCGATCATGTCTCTAAAGAGACATGACTGACTGGGCAGAAGATTATCCCGCAGCAGGTTGCCATTGCTTTCTGCGGTAGACTGGTTGCCGCCCAAGGCTATAGAACCCAATCTGTCCTGCTATTTAACCCATAACTGGAAGGAAGAGATGGATTAATACCTTTCCCAAGGGTATTTGTACGTAAGTGAATACAATGGATTCGGTTGGAATTCGAACTCGGCTCGCCGATTTCTCGTTCTGAGCTGATATCCAACGCACCACAACGCACATCCAAAAATAAAATAACCTTATCCAAAAATCATTGGTTATGACCTTAAATGATCCCATAAGGATCGAAACAAATCTTAACTTTTTCTTTTATTTCTTTGTTATGTTATCATTCCCTCTTCTTCTGTTCTTGCCGGCGCTTTCTTTCTTCCTTTTCCATGTTTTAGTCTTTATGAGCTTCTTAAAGAATGGAAATTAAGAAAATTACTAAGCAACAATATGCGCAAAACGAATTAAATATCACAAAAGTCTGCTCTTATTATGTTTAATCTTAACGCCATTAACAGTACACATCACATAGACCTTTTCGTAATGAATTAACTTCCTTGATTATTCAATTTCTTGTTTCTTATTAACATTTCTAAGACATCTTTTATTCTCTCGTCTTTGGCTCTTTAATGTAATAAGCTGTAAACATACAATTGCTGTAAATATTTGTTTAAAATTGTTTCACCCCGAGCAAGGCATTCCACTGCCACTATTGCGCTGGGGGGTTACATCATAGGGGAAAATGATGAGAAAGAGTGGTTAGTTATAGGAGTTATCAGAAGAGTGATAGACGGGTAAGGATACCGATGATGAAGGTTGGGTCGATGCGAAGAGTGTTTGAGAGAATGGATGCGAGTTAGTGTGTTAGGAGGTGTCTATTGACCTTACATTTAAACTCCTGGAGATTGTAGCTGTCGAGGAAGCAAGTACGTGGAATGGAATTTCACAAGCGGGAAGTGCGAGAAACGAAGCCGTTGGAGAAGAAATTGCGGTTACATCTTACCTGTTTCACTGTAAAAGAGTGGGACCTAGTTGCTAATCTACTATCTCTTGCAACTTCGTACCTAGAGGGCACCAGTGATCTAAGCTCATCGGAGCAGAAGCCGTAAAAGTATTTATAGAAGAGGTACAGGGCAGCCACGTCACGCTGGTGAGAGAGTGACTGCAGCCGGTCAGCCAAGTCTGTATCTCATTACATTACAGATTCTCCGTTGTATTTTGTCAGGAACCCTGAGGAGAATAGCAGGGGCACCCGACCTGATGTGGTAGCAGTATTCAATACACAGGCGGATGGTAGATTTATATATGTGCGGGATAGATTCAGACGGAAAAAAACTTCCGGGCCCTTCACAGAGAACCAACTTTCATAGCAGCGGATTTAGCAATGGATTCAATATAGTCATTCCACTTGATGTCCGCTGAGAGTGTGAGGGAAAGGTGGATGCGATTGTTTATGATGGTTAATTGATAGTAGCTTCGTTTTAGAAGCATTACAATTTACGAGCCATTTCTTACCCCAGTACACTACGGATTGGAGGTCATTTTCAAGGTCGGCAGCGAGGTTCGTTTTGTCGCCCATACCAGATTTTTGATCGGGGGGAGAGTAAACTATGGTGTCATCGGCGTACATGCCTACATGGGATCGTATGGCAACGGGGAGATCATTAATGTAATTCAGAAAGATCGTAGGACCTAGGATAGAGCCTTGAGGGGCACCGGCGTTCGTATGGTAGTTCTGGGAGGCATGTCCGTTTAATACCACCTTCAATGTGCCGTTAGAGATGAATGACTAGATTAGGTCAAACAAATGTCCAGTTATTCCATAGCTCTGCAGTTTGCATAGAATGCCAGCATGCCAGACTCTGTCGAACGCTTTGGAGATATCCAAGGCAACGGTTCGGGCTTCGCCATTCTTGCCGGAAGAAGGCGGATAGGGCGGTAATTTGCGAGGTCCGAGGTTCTCAAGTATTCTTAAATATCGGCACTACAGATGAAGACTTCTAACAGGCAGGGAAGCAGGAAGTAGATAGGCAGAAGTTGTAAAGCTTAGAGAGGACAGAGGAGAGTTCAGGGGCACATTTCTTCAAGACTATGACTGGAATTCCATCCCCTCCGCTCATTTTGTGAGGGTCAAGTTTTGACATAAGAGCAATTTAAATTCATCCTTTAATTACAAACAATCATTTTAATCATTTTAGAGTTTGTATGGAAACCTCAGGTATTAAAATGTGATCGAAGTTTAACACTGGAGATTAACATCGAAGTATTTTCCATTTGCACTCTCTAAAAAGACATGTAAGATTCTGTTAAAAAGAGTCCTTATGTGTATATACAAATTAACCGAATGCTGAAATTTGGAAATAGATCCCTCCATATTTGGGTCAGTATATCTAAATTTATTTATAAATGGAACTTTGTCTGTATGTGTGTCTGTGTGTGTGTGTGTCCGTTACCTATAGACTCCGAAACGGCTGAACCGATTTTCTTGAAAATTTATACAGTTGTACTATAAGCCTCTGCGAGTGTTCTTTGCTTGGTTTTGTGTCGAGGTACCCCCGATAAATATGGAAAATTGATAATCGAAAACATCGGGTTATAGAAGGAGTGGTCCGAGGAGGCGTAGTGTATTACTCTCCGGGAGAATCGCTTGGTCCATGCTTATGGGAGGCAGGAGAGGTTGCCTGTAATGGTTGACAGACAACAGCTTGGTCTTAGATGAATTGAAGTTGACAAGCCACTTCTTGCTCCAGTTCACCACAGAGTGTAGATCCCGCTCAGGGTCAGCAGCGAGATTATGTCTGTCCGCCACGACAGGTTTCTTACTGATGCGGGAGTATATTGTAGTGTCATCTGCGTAGATGCCTACTTGGGACTTGATCTCATCTGGGAGGTCGTTGATGAAAATAAGGAAGAGCATCGGGCCCAGGATAGAGCCCTGTGGGACACCAGCATTCGTGCTGTAGGACGAAGAGGCACGCCCATTCAGAACGACCTTCATTTTGCGGTTATTTAAGAAAGATTGGATTAGGTCAAGCAGGCGACCGTTAATACCATAACCGCGTAGTTTGCATAGGAGGCCAGAGTGCCAAGCCCTGTCGAAAGCCTTGGAGATGTCCAGAGCAACCGCGCGAGCCTCGTCAGACGCGTCAAGGGTCTGTAGCATGTACTCCGTCACGGTTGTTAGCAGGTCGGCCGTGGACCTGGCAAAGCGGAATCCATATTGCTTGTCGGAGAACAGTTTGTGGGTGGTGAGATGATGAACTATTTCAGCATTGATTATAGCCTCGAATACTTTCCCGAATATCGGTAGAAGACTGATAGGGCGATAGTTGGATGGGTCCGAGGGTTCAATACAATTCTTAAATGCAGGAACGACTGAAGAGAACTTCCAGCATGCAGGAAAGCAGGAAGCAGAAAGGCAGTAGTTAAATAGTTTAGAGAGGACAGGGGAAAGTTCAGGAGCACACCTCTTAAGGACTATCACTGGGATTCCATCGTCTCCACACGCCTTATTTGGGTCGAGTTTTGAAATTACTCTGGATACTACTGTCGGGGTAATATATACGTCGTGCAGTTTGGCCTCATTTCTAATAGGGAAGTCGGGTGGGTTTACTCCGGAGGAGTCGAATGTGACAAATCCACAATTTTTATCCGATTCACACCAAACTTTCTTTAGGCTGAGACTGAGCTCCAGGACCATGGATTAGTTTTAAAGCTTTCATTACACCCGAGCAATGCCGGGCTATACTGCTTGTTGTAATATAGTTGGAATGCCATCATGTATCAATTGCTAGCGGCCATTTATCGCTGAGCTTTACATTTAGATTTTTCGTCTGAGAATCAATAAATATATTTCAAATTGTTCTTGACAGTTGATATATCTAGATAAAAAACAATCATGCATTTCGTCGAAGATGATCAACTATTTTACTAGAAAAAAGAAAATAAAAGAATCTGCAGAAAAATAAAGTTTTTTTTTAATAAAAGAAAGACTTGCTAATATATGATAGGAAAATTAAATAAGAAATCCTGAGGTAGATAAAAAATGTTCTGACATTCCTAATTATCATCGCAAAAATATAAGAAAGGCTAAATTTTGCCAATCTTAGCTAGGGTAATAATTATACGGAGATGCTTGGATAGTCATATATATATAATGTATAAAATTTATTTTTAGGACATTTAAATAAAAAAAACATATGGCTTATTTATCTCTGAGGTTTTATGATCTATCTATCTATCTATCTATCTATCTATCTATCTATTTATGTTCATATCAATATCTATCTATCTATCTATCTATCTATCTATCTATCTATCTATCTATCTATCTAATTATGTTCATATCAATATCTATCTATCTATCTATCTATCTATCTATCTATCTAATTGTGTCTAATTGTGTTCATATCAATATTCTGTCTAATTGTGTTCATATCAATATCTATCTATCTGATTCTGTTCAGATCAATATATATATATATATGACTCTGAGCCTGTCTTATTTTTTCCTCGACACTCCCTGCAACTTGTTATTCTCCCGTTTCACTGTACTCTCATGTAACTTTATTCACACTAGAATTCCCATCGTTTTCCTACCCATTCTTTGATATATATATATATATATATATATATATAGAGAGAGAGAGAGAGAGATAGATAGATAGATAGATAGATAGATAGATAGATAGATAGTGAGAGAGGATTAGAAATAATTTGTAGAAATGTGTTATTTTAGTCATGCCGAGTTCGAAGTTGCGTGGTGATGCAATAATAATGTCTTCACTCTTCTTGGTTATCAGAGAAAACCAAATGACCCTAAAGAGTAAAGACACTACAATAATCTCTAATGAAACCTGCAGTCGGCATTACTAAAAAAAACAACGCTCAGCTAAGTGACAAGCTTCTCCACATTAATTCTATTTACGCTCTTTGATAACAAGCACATTATGACAAAACAAAACAGAACAGCAGTTTTTGTTATTAAACCCCATAGAAATTATATACATACATATATATATATATATATATATATATATATATATATATATATTGAAATAGGCACTATGTTGATAAATGACTGTTCTCCAATATACCTCTAAATTCTTGATCCTATCTTTGATAAAATTCTCATCCACTGATGTGATTTACAGCTCAAATGTTTTGATTACCGCTTTCTTATAGAAGAATATTGCGTTTGAAAAGCTCAAAATTCTTAAACAAGTGATAATCTGTAAGAGAGATATCAGGTTAATATGGAGGATGAGGCAATATTTCATAATTCAGGCTATGCAGCTTTTGGACAGTCGACTGAGACGCGTGTGGCCAAGCATTGTTGTGCAGCAAAATTGGTCCATCCCTATTTACAAGTCTTGGGTGTTTCCTTTTCCATTTTTCGTAAATACACCCAATTTCTCCACAATGTTAGGTTGCGATTATAGTTATTGTTTTTCCTTGAGGCAAGAATGAATAATGACTAACCTTTTACAAAGACCCACATGCAGTCACTATTAACGCTTTGTGGTGCATTGGAGTCTTTGGCTACGGTTTTAATTATTTATTTGCATCTAACTCCGGCCTACTCTATTCTGTTTGACAAAAAGAGTATCCATGTTTCATCGCATGTAATGTCTCGATGAAAATGATTGTTTTCCTGTTGATAATCATATAGAAAGATTACTCGATATTGTATCATTGTTACCATTTTCATTGGACTTATGAGTAACAATGTATTGAAAGAAATACTTCTGAAAAGAAAAACTCAGGAGTAAATCAGTATTTTTATGATACTAAAGAGGCTACTTCGTTCGGCAACTGGATCAACAACCAACCCAAAAATGCGTCATTTTCCGCGTGAAAACCTTATATATAAAGTAGAATCCTTGAAATTTGGTAAGGTAAATTCCAATAGAGAGTATATATATGTATATATAAATCCTTGAAATTTGGTAAGGTAAATTCCAATAGAGAGTATATATATGTATATATAAATCCTTGAAATTTGGTAAGGTAAATTCCAATAGAGAGTATATATATGTATATATAAATCCTTGAAATTTGGTAAGGTAAATTCCAATAGAGAGTATATATATGTATATATAAATCCTTGAAATTTGGTAAGGTAAATTCCAATAGAGAGTATATATATGTATATATAAATGCTTGAAATTTGGTAAGGTAAATTCCAATAGAGAGTATATATATGTATATATAAATCCTTGAAATTTGGTAAGGTAAATTCCAATAGAGAGTATATATATGTATATATAAATCCTTGAAATTTGGTAAGGTAAATTCCAATAGAGAGTATATATATGTATATATAAATCCTTGAAATTTGGTAAGGTAAATTCCAATAGAGAGTATATATATGTATATATAAATCCTTGAAATATGGTAAGGTAAATTCCAATAGAGAGTATATATATGTATATATAAATCCTTGAAATTTGGTAAGGTAAATTCCAATAGAGAGTATATATATGTATATATAAATCCTTGAAATTTGGTAAGGTAAATTCCAATAGAGAGTATATATATGTATATATAAATCCTTGAAATTTGGTAAGGTAAATTCCAATAGAGAGTATATATATGCATATATAAATCCTTGAAATTTGGTAAGGTAAATTCCAATAGAGAGTATATATATGTATATATAAATGCTTGAAATTTGGTAAGGTATATTCCAATAGAGAGTATATATATGTATATATAAATCCTTGAAATTTGGTAAGGTAAATTCCAATAGAGAGTATATATATGTATATATAAATCCTTGAAATTTGGTAAGGTAAATTCCAATAGAGAGTATATATATGTATATATAAATCCTTGAAATTTGGTAAGGTAAATTCCAATAGAGAGTATATATATGTATATATAAATCCTTGAAATTTGGTAAGGTAAATTCCAATAGAGAGTATATATATGTATATATAAATCCTTGAAATTTGGTAAGGTAAATTCCAATAGAGAGTATATATATGTATATATAAATGCTTGAAATTTGGTAAGGTAAATTCCAATAGAGAGTATATATATGTATATATAAATCCTTGAAATTTGGTAAGGTAAATTCCAATAGAGAGTATATATATGTATATATAAATCCTTGAAATTTGGTAAGGTAAATTCCAATAGACACTAAATCCAAAGAGAACTAAATGTTAAAATTTATTGTTAAATTTAACAAAGTATTATAATGAAAAAACAGAAGTTAGATATTTTTACAAATCCGTTGGTAATAATTTATTTCGCGAAATATATAGCATAACCAATGAATTTGTAAAAATATCTACCTTTTGATTCTTGAATATATATATATAGATAGACTAAACACTCACCCGGTTCACACTTCACCCACGTCTATTGAGCAGGTGAAGAGGCTCATCTGTTGTTCCCTGTTTAGGATGTGGTTTCCGGCTTTCTCTTTTCCAATCTTTTCACTCTTACGTAGCCCCCTGCGCATCAGTGGCGTTACCGCCTTGCTTGGGGTGATATAATTAAAAAAAATATATAATGTGTGTGTGTGATGTCGAAATAAAGATGAGATGGAGATAATAAAAACTGGAAAATTTGTTTTACAGACAACGAGTTTCGCCCACGTGAGCTAGCTAGGCGTCTTCTTCTTCTGTGCCCTGTCCCCCATCTATCTATCTATCTATCTATCTGGGAGGTCACAATCTGAACAACATAAGATACGCAGATGACACAGTGTTGATTACAGACACGGAAAAGAAACTGCAGGACCTCCTACAGAAGAGAGCTGAAGTGAGTGACAGGAAGGGATTGCAAATAAACTGCAAAAAAGCGAATGCAAAAAGAGCAGCCCAAAGTGCCAAATACAGGTGGGGGTGTTAATATCAAGCAGGTAAGAAAATTCAAATATCTGGGAAGTGTTCTAACTGAAGATGGAAAGTGCAACACAGAGATCCAAACGCGAATTGGCATGGCGAAAGACGCGTTCCAGAAGCTGAGTAAAGTATTAAGACACAGGAAACTTTCACTAGAAACAAAGAGAGTACTGGATTGCTATGTGATGTCAGTTCTTCAATGTGGCAGTGAATGTTGGACAATATCAACAAAGATGAAGGAAAAACTTGAAGCAACTGAAATGAGGTTCTACAGAAGGATGCTGCGGATATCGTGGACCAAGCATGTGAGCAATGACGAGGTTTTGAAAATGATGGAAATTAATATTGAGCATCAGAAAGCATCAGAAAGTTCCTGGGACATGCAATGAGGAAAGCGGGCTTGGAGAACCTGATACTAACAGGACGGATAGACGGAGAAAGAGACAGAGGAACAACATATTTAAAAGGCCTCAGCAGGTGGATGACAGAAGAGGAGCTGAGAGACGTTACTGTAGAAAGCGTGCAAGGAGTCACCAGGGATAGGGAAACATGGAAGGCCATGACCGCCTACCTCCTGAAGGAACAAGGTACACAAAAGAAGATCGATCTATCTATCTATCTATCTATCTATCTATCTATCTATCTATCTAATTCTGATTATGTATATATGTGTGTATATATCTATCTTGCTCATTTTCTATCTATCTATCTATCTATCTATCTATCTATCTTATTCTGATCGCATCTATCTCATTCTTGTCACTATATATCTATCTATTGAAGCTTACCAAATATTTATATAAATTTCGCTAAATAAATTTCTTCTGCGAATATTTTTTATTCTCGCGCTACTAAACTGATTTTTGTTTCTTTTTTGGTATATATATATATATATATATATATATATATATATATATAAATGAAAAAGTAAAAGAACACAGTAGTCATTTTGATATCAAAAGCAGATGCTCGATCTAGAATTGACAACACCTGCGGAGATATCAATTATTTGAAAAAGTTCGCTTTTTGCAGATCATAATGGAGTAAAGAATCGTTCAGAATAAAAGTAAAAAAAAAAACAAAAAACAAAATAAAAACAATAAAAATAAAAAACACGGACATATACTTTTGAAAGAACATTGAAAAAAGATCGCTCATTGTTCAGCAGATTTGTGCTTAAATCACAAATGGTTAATCGTAATTCTTTAAGCAAAGTATCGCTTTACTGTGTCCTATTCGGTGGCCATCTTTAAAGTTTATAAATTTTTTACACCGTAAGAGATTAGAATAAAATGGTTCCGTATAGTAGATGCGGTTTCTGCAAAATCACAGAAATAGGGAGAATCAAAATAAAGAGAGGAATAATGAAAATAGAATGAATAAAATATAGAAAAATTCGGTTATGAAAAAAAAAAAAACATTGGATTAAATTTAACCAAAGAAATTACACAACAAAAAAACGAACTTCGAAAGGAAACCAAAATATGAAAATAAAATAAAAACCCTTCTTCTTAAAAAAAAAAAAAAAAGAAAAGGGGAGACAAAGAGGAAAAGAAAAGATTCATGCAAATTGGGGAGTAAAAACTGGAAGGCAAAATGAAAAATGACAAAAGAAAAAAAATTACTATAAACGAAATAAATGTAATACAAGAATTACCTCAATTTCAGAGAATATTATTATTATTATTATTATTATTATTATTATTATTATTATTATTATTATTATTATATTTATTTATTTCTGTGGTGGTGGGGGGTTGTTGTTAATAATAATAATAATAATAATTTATTATTATTATTAACAACAACCCCCCCCCCACCACCACCACAGAAATAAACAGAACAAAAATAAGAAAATTTTTACAAACCGAAAAGAAAACAAGCCAAAATCTATTAAACTGAAAACATAACATCAAAATATCTGGAAGGAAAATGTAATGAAATTAAAAAAACCCCAAAAAAAACAATAATAATCATTAGGTACGAAAATGTCCCGTTCGAATATCAAAATTTTCCGACAAGGTTATCTTTTCTTTTATTTCTTCTATTATTTGATGAGATTTTCTTTCAAGCATATACTTACTCGCTTTTAAGAAATGGTTTAACAGAGAACGTTCGGTGGGAATGTCCGTATGTGTCGGTTGGCGTCTCGAGGTCGGTAAGTTGACGCAAAACGGTGGTACGCTTCATGCTGTGCGTTGTGGTGCATTGGATATCGGCTCCGAACGAGAAATTCCAGCTGAATTCATTGCATTCACTTACGCGCAAATACCCTTGGGAAAGGTATTAATCCGTCTCTTCCTTCCAGTTATGGGTTAAATAACAGGACAGATTGGGTTCTATAGCCTTGGTCGGCAACCAGTCTACCGCAGAAAGCAATGGCAACCTACTGCGGGATAATCTTCTGACCAGTCAGTCATGTCTCTTTCGAGACATGATCGCCCAAGCGTGTATCACGTATGACACTTAACTGACTGAACAGAGAACGTAAAATATGACACCAACAGCTGAAGGTGCATTGTTATAAAAACGAAAGTGCCCCCAAAAAGCCAAGTAAAGTATTAAGAAAGATAAAAATTTCAGTAGAAACTAATTTAAAACGCATTAAACTGTTATCCAATATCAATCCTTTTATGTGGCAGTTTTTGCTTAGCCACATATCAAGTCCTTATTTAATAACGAAATTTAATTTTCTTTGGAGCATTAGAAATGTGTTGCTGGTACTTCCTTATTTTTACTCTGAAAATTTATTGCCAGTATTTTTACTATAAACACTTTTATACGTTCTTAGCGTTTGACCCCAGTTTAGGTTGAACTAACTGCCCATAGATGAGACCTAAACTGGTGCTATCACCCCAGATCAGATTGGACCTAGGGACAGCAACAATTAAGAGGTGGTTCCACGATCCTCAAAATATTCCGAGCAGACGCCTTCCTACCAGATGTTGTTTGTCAACAGTATATGGCAGTGAATGCTGGATAATCTCAGTATTGATGAAGGAAAGGCATGAGGCGTCAAACACCCTACAGAAGGATGTTGAGAATGTTATGGGACTAATATCAATGCGTCCATATGAAAATGAATGCTAGACAATTTCCTTACAGATAACGATGATGTAACGCTTATATTTAGAATCAGAATTAGACAGTTTCTTACAGATTATGGAAAGAACGGAGAGGAAGAGCTTATATTTAGAATAAAAATTAGACAGTTCCTTACAGATTATGGAAAGAACGGAGAGGAAAAGCTTATATTTAGAATAAAAATTAGACAGTTCCTTAGAGATTATGGAAAGAACAGCGAGGAAAAGCTTATATTTAGAATAAAAATTAGACAGTTCCTTACAGATTATGGAAAGAACGGAGAGAAAAAGCTTATATTTAGAATAAAAATTAGACAGTTCCTTATGGATTATGGAATGAACGGTAAGGAAAAGCTTATATTTAGAATAAAAATTAGACAGTTCCTTAGAGATTATGGAAAGAACAGCGAGGAAAAGCTTATATTTAGAATAAAAATTAGACAGTTCCTTACAGATTATGGAAAGAACGGAGAGGAAAAGCTTATATTTAGAATAAAAATTAGACAGTTCCTTATGGATTATGGAATGAACGGTAAGGAAAAGCTTATATTTAGAATAAAAATTAGACAGTTCCTTAGAGATTATGGAAAGAACAGCGAGGAAAAGCTTATATTTAGAATAAAAATTAGACAGTTCCTTACAGATTATGGAAAGAACGGGGAGGAAAAGCTCATATTTAGAATAAAAATTAGACAGTTCCTTACAGATTATGGAAAGAACGGTGAGGAAAAGCTTATATTTAGAATCAGAATTAAACCGTTGTTATTTTAAGGCTAGATAATAAAAAAAGAATGATTGTAGAATAAATACTTTCATGGCTTCTGCTTGGACGAGCTTAAGTCACTGATGCCTCCTCAACAGGTGTTTACTCGTGCAACCAGACTGGCAACTGGGTCCCACCCATTCACAGTCAGGTTAGCCAAATGCAGACGACAATTCTACTCCTGCAGCTTCTTCTCTCGCACTTCCCGCCTGTGGAACTCGCTCCCATATTCTTGCTTTCCTGACGGCTACAACCCCCAGAAATTTAAATGCAATGTCAATACTCATCTATTAACCACTGGACTCTAGCTCTCTCCCCACCCCCGTATATCCTTCCCTTTCTCTCCACCTATGTATCTGTCATCGCACCTGCATTCTCAGCTTTCTATTGCTCCTTTCTAACTAGTTTGTACTCCTCAGTCTTTTCTAATTAATCTTTTTACATTTATGTAACCCCCTGCACATCAGTGGCGTTTCCGCCTTGCTGGGGATGAAATGCTTAAAAAAAAATTTTTTTTTAATCATTTCATCCCGAGCAAGGCGGAAACTCATTGAAACTCATTGAATTTACTGAATCAGGATGGCTAGAGGAAGGCAGCGAATAACTTATCTAACGAACTTGTGTAAATAGTTGGAAGAACAGTGATTAAGAATAAAGAATGTGATCGGTGTGTTATGTTTTTTTAACTGAGAAATATTGCCCTAAGAAAATATCGTGGAGGTGTTAAAAGGTCAGGATTTCACCAGTGCCGTATAGGCTTGCTAATGCTACCACCCATTAACGTACACCTATGTGCAGCGGTTATATATAACCTCGCTACGTAAGATCATAGTAATTGTAACGTGGACTTTAAAAACATGTACTGACGTTTGGATGTGCGTTGTGGTGCAGTGGATATCGGCTTGGAACGAGAAATCTGGGAGCCGAGTTCGAATTCCAGTTAAATTCCTTACATTCACTTACGCACAAATACCCTTGAGAAAAGTATTAATCTGTACCTTCCCTCCAGTTATTGGTTAAATAAAAGAACAAATTGGGTTTTATAGCCTTGGCTGGCAACCAGTCTATCGCAGAAAGCACTGGCAACCTACTGCGGGATAATCTTCTGCCCAGTCAGTCATGTCTCTTTCGAGACATGATCGCCCAAAGCGTGTAACACGTATGGCACTTAACTGACTGACTCCTGATAACTGTAAATCTTAATTTGAACATTTTAATAACACTCTCTGTCACTTTCTCTTTTTTCCTTTGTGAAAGTTATATATATATATATACTAGCAGTATAGCCCGGCTTTGCTTAAATACTAATCCAGACACTTTGGACGTTAGCACGCAAGACTAAAAAGCAATAGTTGTTTCCAGTTAAAAGCGAAACCTTAGACTGAAAGAAAAATGAATGTATGTAAGTCAAATTTTGATTTATTGGTATCGATATCATATAAGTTTTTTCGTCATAAACTGAATTTTGAAGGCTAAATAAGTCATCTGAGTAAATGGTATCATGGATGAGACTAAGAACTACAATTATACCTACTTAGATTCAAACCCGAAGCAAAAACCAAAATAAAAGGGCTGAAAAAAATACAGACATGCGGGCAGATAATCAGACACACACACACACACACAAACATCATATATTATTGATTTTCTGCACTATTGTAAGAACTGCAACCTTGAAACTTCTGAATATCGTTTCTTATGCCTTTGTCTATGAGTGTATCAAACGTGATTAAATCGGACCACTCCTTCTATAACCCGATTTTTTCGATTATCGATTTTTGATATTTATTGGGGGTACCTCGACACAAATCCTAAGAACACTCGCAGAGGCTTTATAGTACAACTGTGTAAATTTTCAAGAAAATCGGTTCAGCCGTTTCGGAGTCTATAGGTAACTGACAAACACACACACACACAAAGTTCCATTTATAAATAAATTTAGCTAAATGTTAGTGTCGTTTTTTAAAAGGTCCTGCGTAAGACAATAAATTGCATCCGGCCTCTGATTAATAGGGTGTGAGGAGCATGGAACCACTTAATTGCTGTTGATCACAGGTTCACCTTGACCCGGAGTGGTAGCACCTGCTAGGGTCCCAGATATGGGAAAATAGTTTATGGCTGTGCTAGCGCGAAGTCAAAAGTTATCGTAACCGAGGTTTTGAGCGTCCTGCTGTTTTTCAGACTGTTTTCCATAAACTGTAACTAATGTCTGCTCAGTTGCAGTATAAGCAACAGATAGGCTTTGTGGGTGTCGAAAAAGCACAAACATGACTGAACAAGAGTCTGCGCTGGGGATGAGCTAACCGCCTCAGTAAACTGGTATCCTCGAACTGGTGTCCACAGTCATTGTACGTATATATATGAATTTATATTTGTATAACATTATTATTTTTCAACGGATTCATATTTAAGTGGAAATCTGTCATATATATACATATATATATAAGAATAAATTTGCTTTTCTATTGCTTTTTAACGAGTATTTTGACGCATGTTCAAGTACTTAGTTTGTTTCTGTTTTATTTCCCCTTTTTTCCCCTCCGCGTTTATATTCGGTGGGTTTTTTGAAACGGATTGATATATATTATAATAATTATTAATATTATTTTATATATATATATATATATATATATATATATAGTAAAACTACATTATAATTTCCAGCAGCTTTAATCGTTTCAGAAATCGCTTGGAAAATATCAATCTTCCGTCTGGAATCGAACTTGCAGACTCCCACATTGGAGAGATGCCGTCTTCAGGCCAGAAATGTCTTTACCAATCGATCCACAGAAGATATCATGGAAAATTAAGTCCAATTTCAGCTTTATATAGGTATTCTCCTGGTTTTAATCCGACTCTTAATATCCGCTCAGATTGTATCTGAATGTAAACAAACTCAACCGAAGACAACATTACGGAAATTGACGGAAATCTACGAAACTGGTATTAGCCGACATATTTAAATTTATATTTGTTTTACATTATTATTTTTAATGGCTACTCATATTTTTGCAAGCAGACGGAAGTGATTTCCACAGGGACAAAATAGGAGAAAAGAAAATGTTGGAGTAGAAGTGGCGGTTACATTTAACTATTTCAGCTGTAAAACTATGGGATCTAGTTGTCGACCTCCTTCTTCTTCTTCTTCTTCTTCTTCTTCTTCTTCTTCTTCTTCTATGTGCCCTGTCCCTTCAGGACGTAGGCGATCATGGTTCTCCACGTCTCCCTATCCCTTGTGGCTCTTAGTATGTTTGCTCCTGTTACTCCTGGCAACCCCCGTTCCGTCATCCACCTGATCAGGCCCTGCAAATATGTTATCCGCTGCCTTCCTCTGTCTCTCCTTCCTTCTATCTGTCCAGTCAGTATCATGTTCTCCAGGATCTCCTTCCTCATTGCATGTCGCAGGAACTTCAGTTGTCTCTTCCTGATGCTCAGCATCAATTTCCTTTTTGTTGCCATTCTTTCTAACACCTCGTCGTTGCTTGGTTGTCGACCTAGCATCGCTTAAATTCCTGTGCTCGTAGGTCAATAGCGTTCTGTTTGAGTTAGTTTTCGAGTGAGGTTTCTTTTTAGAAAGCAAAAGTTAAGGGCAGTGGATTCTCCCCGTAGGAGAAGCGGTACTGCTTTTAGTACCTCGGAAAATTTGACCAAATTTTCTCCAAGCTGTTTAAAATCTGATTGTGCTTTTGGCTTAAAAGGGAACCTGTTAATTGACTAATCGTCAACTATTGTTAAACAATCATATTTTCTGCTTTTTCGCGAAGAGCTTCTTTTTCGCAAATCTATTAATTGTTCAGTTGTTACCGGATAATCCTATGCATCTTTTTCTTTTTCTTTTTTGAAGATAGAGCTAGTTCCGTCGTCGGCGAAAATTATAGGAATTTCCGACATCTTCCAGCGTCGGTTGCTGTTATTCCATAATTATACAAATTCCAACCCTCACAGCGAACACACGTCATTCCAAACACGATGCTTTTTCAAATTAGTATACCTACCATATCATTAAAGTTAGACACGGTTATTTTCGCTGTACGTGAAAATTAATGTAAAGTGAATATTACGATGAGGGGCTATTTTGGATGTCATTCAATTCAGAAAATGAAATCGATGAATTCTCCCCATATTGGTAGGATCTCTGCTGTTGGTTGTTTGAGAGATTGTACTGAATCTTTTTTTCTCTCACCTGTTTAAAATATGATTGTGCTTTGGGCTTAAGATAAGAGACCTGTTAATAGACGAAGCGTCTTTTGTGGTGCATTGGATATCAGCTCGGAACGATAAATCGGGGAGCCGAGTTCGAATTTCATATGAATTCATTGCATTCACTTACGCGCAAATACCCTTGGGAAAGGTATTAATCTACCTATTCCTTCCAGGTATGGGTTAAATAACAGGACAGATTGGGTTCTATAGCCTTGGTCGGCAACCAGTCTACCGTAGAAAGCAATGGCAACCTACTGCGGGATAATCTTCTGCCCAGTCAGTCATGTCTCTTTCGAGACATGATCGCCCAAGCGTGTATCACGTATGGCACTCAAGTGACTGACCAATTGTTACTGAGGAATTCTATGAGCCTTTTTTCTACTTTTTGAAGATACAGCTAAACCCGTCTCAGTCAAAAATTAGAAGAATTGTCGATATCTCCTAGCGTCAGTAGTTGTTATTCCATAGTTCTACAAGTTCTAAACTTCTTAGCAAAGACCCGCCATCCCAAACAATATGTAGCGAATCATTTTAATTCTCTTCGTATTCCATTGGTGAGAAGTAACTTTTACTTGATTGGTTTCTTCCCGCGAACTGATGATTTTTTAACCCGATTCTTAAGACGATACTTCCCCTATCACAACATTTTTAACCTATTCAAGTCTATGCTTAACCGTCATCTTCGCCACATTTTTTTTATAAGCGTTTCACCCCGAGCATGTCACTGCCACTACTGCGCAGGGGGCTACATAGAGTGGAGAAAGGATGATTAGATATAGGAAATGTCAGAGGGTGGGTGATAGGCGTTTCTCAATAAAATGTGGTTCTCACTCTGTAACCCAACAATCTCGAGTGGCGTATATATGTACAGAGTGAACAGTATTGTAAAAAATTGACATTTATTTTATTTTTTTTAATCATTTCACCCCAAGCAAGGCGTTGACGCTACTGATGTGCAGGGGGTTACATAAGAGAGTTGAAGTATTAGGCAGGAGGATAGTGAAGACAAAGACGAAAAAACTACAGGGGGTTGTTCGAGAAAGGGCAAGAGAAGCATGTGAACACAGAAGTAAAGACAGTTGCTAAGGCAGAGAGAAAGGAAAAGAACACGATACACGGTGTGATGTAGAAAGGGCTGGAGTGAGGTGGATAAGAGATGGGAATTGATTTTGCATTTAAATTCCTGGAGTTTATAGCTGTCAGGAAAGCAACTATGTAGAAGGGAGTTCCACCGGCGGGAAGAGCGAGAAAAGAAGCTGATGGAATAGAATTTTCGCCTGCATTTGATTGATATAACTGTAAAAGGGTGAGACCTTGTTGCCAGTCTGGTTGCCCGAGTAAATTCTTGTGATGGTGGGGGCACCAGTGACCCAAGTTTGTCAGAGCAGAATCGATGAAAATATTTATAAAAAGACGGAGGGAAGCCAAATCACGACGATGAGAAAATGGCTGTAGTCGATCTGTCAAGTCGGGACCAATCCCATTACAGATTCTCCTCTGGAGCCTATCGAGAACACTGAGATGAACATCAGAAGCGCCTGACCAGATGTGACAACAGTATTCCATGCGCGGTCGGATGGTTGATTTGTATATGTGCAAAATTGATTTAGGCGAAAAAGATTCCTGGCCCGTCACAGTAACCCAAACTTCTTAGCAGTATTTAAAACAAATATATCCTCACAATGTATTGCATTTGTGTTACTCACACATAAAATAAAGATCCAACGCAGAATCGTCAAGAAGTGAGATTTTGATAACGGGTAGAAGTGCTGCTGATTCAAAACTCTATCATTTCTTTTTACTTAAGGAGACGTCATCCCACCTCAGGGCTTTTTTCTTTATCTATTTAGGAGCGAGGACATAACAATGGTACCTTCAAGAAACTTCGAAGTTAGCATAACTTTGCTCAGTTAAGTGACAAAACACTCCACATTAATCCTGTTAACGCTTTATCTCGATATCGAGTACTTTAGGACACAAAACTCGCAAAATTGTGTTATTCAAATAAAAACGCCGTGAAACTTCAATTGGGTTGAGTTCCTCAAATCACAAACTCCGTGGAACTTCAATTGGTTTGAGTTCTTTAAATCACAAACTCTGTGAAACTTAAATTGGGTTGAGTTCTTCAAAACACAAAGTCCGTGGTACTTAAATTGGGTTGAGTTCTGTAAATTACAAATTCTGAGGAACTTCAATTGGTTTGAGTTCTTCAAATCACAAACTTCTGTGGAACTTCAATTGGTTTAAGTAATTTAAATCACAAATTCTGTGGAACTTCAATTGGTTTGAGTTCTTCAAATCACAAATTCTGTGGAACTTCAATTGCTTTGAGTAATTTAAATCACAAAATCCGTGGAACTTAAATTGGGTTGAGTTCTTTAAATCACAAATTCTGTGGAACTTCAAAACCTCACCACTCACTTTAACCCTGATTTTTGGCATTGTAAAGAAATAAAATTGATTCCCTTAATTCACAGTTTTGGCGATATTTTGAATTAAAAAAATTAAATTCACAAAATTTTTGTGTTACTTTACGCCCAATAAAAAAGCTTTAGTTATTTTGAAATATGAATTTTTGACTGTTCCTTCCTAATTTCGACACAAATCCAAATTTCTGGATGCTTAAACACCAGATAAAGAGCCGATTACCATGCCAGGAACATCTTGATTCCAAAAAGTTATAATATGTCTTATAAAGCAAGTGAAGCTCTAAGTAGAGTTATTGGGACACACGGACGGACAGGCATAATTTTCCGTTTATTTATTTATAATGAATAAAATAGAAAGCCAATTGTAATTTGTTGTAGACGTGCAAGATCGAATGACTTCTCATTCACATATCAGCCGCATCATCTTATTCAGATATTAAATATTTAAGTAAGAAATACATCAGACAAAATTATTCATGCTGTTTAGCCGTGTTATAGACTAAACAGGGATCTGCTGTCTGCATTCAGAAAACGTGTTTTGACATTAGATTATTTTGAGCGGAGCGAACAGCCATATTGACTCAGGAGCAACAAACAAGAAAAGAGACAATCAAAAGAAGAATGGGAAGGCGAGAACTTTGATTGAGGGGAAAAAATTCTAAAGAGGCGTGATAATATTGATCATTCTATCTGATCTAAGAGACACGATAAGAAGAATACCGCTCTTACAGAACACGTAGCGATTAATTCTCATTTCTATTGAAAATCTAATTATTTACAGTTTCCTACAACGATGTTCAAAAGTCGGAAAGTTTCGTATTTACTTCCTAAATTCGTGTTGAAATGGCAGCAGACACGTAATGTGTAATAAGCTGACAGCGATATCGTGTGAAAACACCGGCTATTGTACGATCATCGGAGTTAAACAACGCCGGGCCGGGATGGGTGACTACTTAGGAATAGAGGTGCTGGAAATGTAAGTGTTGTAATAACGACTCGGAATTGGAAATGGGAGACCCCAGTTCCCATCCTAGTTGGAATCTTTATACTCTTCTGCTTCAAGACGTAGGCAATGATAGCTTTCCACGTTTCCTTATCCCTGGTGCTTCTTAATATGTTTTCTCCTGTTAGACCACCCAAACCCCGCTCTGCCATCCAATAGATTAAGCCCATAAATCTAGAATATAAATGTATACAAATTAGCATGAACACAAAATGAGGGATCAGTTTATATATTGATCATAATATAGATTTGATACCTCACTTTATATCCACATTATAATTTCTTATAAACAGTTGGCATATATCTTCTTCCTTTTTGTGCTGTCATTTCAGGACGTAGGCGATCATGGCTTTCCACATCTCCCTATCCCTGGTAGCTTTTAATACGCCTTCTCCTGTTACAACATGCAACCATCGTTCCATCATCTACATGTTTAGGTCCTTCAAATATGTTATCTGCTGCTTTCCTCAGTCTCTTTTCCCCCTCTATCTGGCCTTTTAGTATCAAGTTCTCTAAGCCCTCATTCCTGATTGCATGTCCTAGTAACTTCAGCTGTCTTTTATTGATGCTCAGTATTAATTTCCTTTTCGTTTCCATTATTTCCAAAACCTCATCATTGCTCACATGCTTGATCCATGATATTCGCAGCATCCTTCTGTAGAACCATATTTCAGTTGCTTGAAGTTTTTTCTTCATCTTTGAAGATATTGCCCAGCATTCACTGCCATATTGAAGAACTGACATCACATACGAATCTAGTACCCTCTTCTTTGCTTTTAGCGACATTATCCTGTTTCTTAATACTTTACTCAACTCCTGGAATGCTTCCTTCGCCATGCCAATTTGCCTTCGGATCTCAGTGTCGCACCTTCCCTCTTCTGTTATAACACTTCCCAGATATTTAATTTTTTGTACCTGTTTGATTTTAGTATCCCCGACTTGTGTTTGGCATATTGGGCTGCCCTTTTTACTGATGACCATGCATTCGGTTTTCTTGCAGTTTATTTGTAGTCTTTTCTTGTCACTTTCTTCTGTAGAAGGTCTTGTATTTTTTTCTGTGTCTGCTATTAACACTGTATCATCTGCGTATCTTAAATTGTTTAAATTGTGGTCTCCGATGACGAATCCAGGTATAACTTCTAGGGTCCTCAAAATATTCTCGCTGTACAAGTTGAACGGATCCGGTGAAAAGACACATCCTCGTCTTATGCCCCTTTCTATCTTTGAATATCTGCTGAATTCGTTACCTGTCCGTATACATGAGGTTTGTTGCCAGTAAGGATTCTTGATTACTCTTAAGTCTTTCCGAAATATGTCAAGGCTGTCGACGCTTATCCATAATTACCCATGAAAAACGTGCGCTATGGGCTAATTAGCAAGGTTTGTATCAGTAAACCATTCTATTCAAACTAAAATTAAATATTTATAAACTATTATTAAGATAGTATATTGGCTTACATCTGTTGCGATGCAACAGATGTAGGCCAGTATGCAAACGTATACATATAAAATTTCAAATCTTTTAAAAAGATGTACTTCTCTTCCTATGGGCTAATTCGTAAAGCTTGTAAGAATCAGCCAATGAACAATTTATATATATATATTGAGCTCTCTAGAGGGGGAAAAAGTTAACACTTCCGCAATTTATGCAATACTCTTCAGTAATGAAATGAGTTTTTTCTATGACTGACATGTGTGGTATACACACGTCAGTCACGCTAAAATTTCCATTCTTTGATTCTATACGCCTATGGCTTAGGAGGTCAGAGACTCCGACTGACACCAAATCGATGAGCTGTGATACAGCGAAACAGGCTTGTATGTGGATGACGAATTTATATATATTTATTTATTTATTTTAATCATTTCACCACGAGCAAGGCAGAAACGCCGCTGATGTGCAGGGGGTTACATAAATGTAAAAAGATTAATTAGAAAAGAGTGAGGAGTACAAACTAGTTAGAAAGGAACAACAGAAAGCTGAGAAAGCAGGTGCAATGACAGATACATAGGCGGAGAGAAAGTGAAGATTATACAGGGGAGGGGAGAGAGCTAGAGTCCAGTGGTTAGTAGATGAGTATTAACTTTGCATTTAAATTTCTGGAGGTCGTAGTCGTCAGGAAAGCAAGAATACGGGAGTGAGTTCCACAGGCGGGAAGTGCGAGAGAGGAAGCTGCAGGAGTAGAATTGTCGTCTGCATTTGGCTAACCTGACTGTGAATGGGTGGGACCCAGTTGCCAGTCTGGTTGCACGGGTAAACACCTGTTGA